>VDFB02233160.1:0-11385 GCA_007258455.2 Sequoia sempervirens | reverse complement strand
TGTCTTTATTAGATTAGTTTACATTTATTAGTTATTATATTCTTCTTGCTGTGTTCTGCATTTCAAACACACTGAAGCTCTCTCTTCATTCTACCAACTGTCTAGCTCATTTTATCACTCCTTATTTCTCCATCACTCTCTCTTGCTCCTATTAGCTTCATACTTAACTTTTACGCCACTCTTACTGCTCCATAGCCATTGTCATTGCAGGTTGTCATAGCTCTACTCCATTAGTGTGGTGATGTTCTTCTCCTTCCCCTCTTAGCTTCAAGAGCTCGTAGAAGGGAAGGTGATATTGGCTTATTTGCTTCTTTGCATTATCTTACTTGTAGAGTAGCATCTAGATTGTCTTTGCTCTCTACTATCTTGTTTCTATTTACTCTATTTCTTTATCGTTTTTGTACATCATTTGGACTATCGGCTGTCCATGCAAGTGCAAACACCAAAGCGGATGTTTGACTGAGGAAAACCTCAAAACATAGCCACAACATTTTTTTGTTACTATGTTTGTAGGTGCAATCCGATCGTGAGGAGGTTGTTGGAGAACTGTACCTTCAGTAAGTTGGCATTCTTCTTCTTTCTTCCTTGTCATTATGTTGTTAGATTAGTTTACATTTATTAGTTATAGTAATCTTCTTGCTGTATTTTGCATTTACAACTCTCGCAAGCTCTCTCTTCATTCTATCAACTCTCTAGCTCACTCTATTACTCCTTGCTTTTCCATCACTCTCTATTGCTTCTGTCAGCTTCATACTTCACTTCTATGTGATTCATGCTGCTCCATCACCATTGATATTGCAGGTTGTTGTAGCTCTACTCCATTGTTGTGGTGATCTTGTTCTTCTCCTTCCCCTCTCAGCTTCACGAGCTCATAGAAAGGAAGGTGATATTGGATTATTTGCTTATTTGCATTATCTTACTTGTAGAGTAGTGTCTAGATTGTCTTTACTCTCTACTATCTTGTGTCTATTCTCTCTATTTATTTATCGTTTTTCCTACATCTTGTGTTCTCTCGGCTGTCTGTGGAGGTGGAAACACCAAAGCGAGAATTTGACTAAGGCAAACTTCAGAAAAAAAGCACAACATTTTTTTTGTTACTATGTTTGTAGGTACAATTTGATCGTGAGGAGCTTGTTGGAGAACTGGACCTTGAGTAAGTTGGCATTCTTCTTATTTCTTCCTCGTTATTTTGCTGTTAGATTACTTTACATTTATTAGTTATAGTATTCTTCTTACTGTATTCCGCATTTCCAACTCTCTGAAGCTCTCTCTTCATTCTATCAACTCTGTAGCTCATTCTATCACTCCTTGCTTCTCCATCACTCTCTCTTGCTCCTGTCAACTTCATAATTCACTTTTACGCCACTCTTGCTGCTCCAGCGCGATTATCATTGCATGTTGTCAAAGCTCTACTCCATTGGGTGGTGATCTTGTTCTTCTTGTTGCCCTGTCAGCTCGACGAGCGCGTAGAAAGAAAGGTTATATTGGCATATTTGCTTATTTGCATTATATTACTTGTAGAGTAGCATCTAGATTGTCTTTGCTCTCTACTATCTTGTGTCTATTATCTATTTTTTTTATCGTTTTTCTACATCTTGAGGTCTATCGGCTGCCCGTGGAGGCGGGAACACCAAAGCGGAAGATTGATTGAGGAAAACATCAAAACATAGCCACAAGATTTTTTTTGTTATTGTGTGTGTAGGTGCACCGACGGTGAGGAGCTTGCTAGAGAACCGACTTTTAGTAAGTTACATTCTTCTTCTTTGTTTCCTCTATCATTCTTTGTTTATTTAGCTTTTCATTGATTATGTTATAGCAAGATCACCCTGCCTTCCTCCTGTCAGCGTCATACTTCACTTCTACCCCACTCTTGCTGCTCCAGTGCTATTGTCATTGCATTTTGTCATCGCTCTACTCCACTGGTGTGGTGATCTTGTTCTTCTCCTTTCCCTCTCAGCTTCACGAGCTCGTAGAATGGAAGGTGATATTGGCTTATTTGCTTATTTGCATTATCTTACTTGTAAAGTAGCATCTAGATTGTCTTTGCTCTCTAATATCTTGTGTCTATTCTCTCAATTTCTTTATCATTTTTCTACATCTTGTGGTTTATCGGTTGTCCATGGAGGTGGGAACACCAAAGCGGAAGTTTGACTGAGGCAAACCTCAAAACACAAACATAGTATTTTTTTGTTATTGTGTGTAGGTGCAATCCGATCATGAGGAGTTTGCTAGAGAACTGGACCTTCAGTAAATTGACATTCTTCTTTCTCCCGGTCATGTCTCTGTTAGATTAGTTTATGTTTATTAGTTATAGTATTCTTCTTGTTGTGTTATGCATTTCCAACATACTCAAGCGTTCTCTTCATTATACCAACTCTTTAGCTTATTCGATCACTCCTTGTTTCTCCGTCAGTCTCTCTTGCTCCTGTCAGCTTCATACTTCACTTGTATGTGACTGTTGCCGCTCGAGCGCCATTGATATTGCAGGTTGTCGTAGCTCTATGTTGTGGTGATCTTGTTCTTCTCCTTCCCTTCCCAGCTTCACGAGCTCGTAGAAAGGAAGGTGATATTGGCTTATTTGCTTATTTGAATTATTTTACTTGTAGAGTAGCATCTAGATTGTCTTTTCTCTCTACTCTCTTGTGTCTATTCACTCTTTCTTTTTTTCGTTTTTTCTACATCTCGTGGTCTATTGGCTGTCCATGGAGGTGGGAACACCAAAGCAGGAGTTTGACTGAGGCAAACCTCAAAACACTCCCACAACATTTTTTTTGGTACTATGTGTGTAGGTACAATCTAATCGTGAGGAGCTTGTTGGAGAATAGGACGTTGAGTAAGTTGGCATTCTTCTTCTTTCTTCTTCATGGAGAATAGGACGTTGAGTAAGTTGGCATTCTTCTTCTTTCTTCTTCATCATTTCGCTATCAGATTAGTTTACATTTATTAGTTATAGTATTCTTCTTGTTGTATTCTGCATTTCCTACTCTCTCAAGCTCTCTCTTTATTCTATCAAGTCTCTAGCTCATTTTATCACTCCTTTGTAATGTCCCCTTCTTAGTAGCCACTCAGGGTGATCACTTAGCCTTTCTAATTCTCGGAGGCTAAAGGTGAAATTAGGGAATCGTTTACTTAATTATTTAATATTGCCTAATGCGTAAAGTCAAATTTAAAAGGTAATATTAAGTAGTGAATAAAGTTATGTTATAAAGTGACTTTAAGTGAAATATTTTAAAGTGTACTTTAATAGGTCACTTTATAGTCTTTGAGCGGGAAATTAAGTGGGAAATATAAAAGGCGAAAATGAGCTCATTTTTCTCATTGCTGGATGTTATTTTCTCACTTCAGTTTGGGGAAGCCTTTCGAAAGCATTTTGGGTCTGTGGGTTTGAAAACCTTAGGGCACTAGTTTCGGTAGTGAAACTATCTACCCTAGCTCAAGATTGTGGAGAAAGCCATTTAGGTTTTCTACAGGCCTGTTGTGACCTTTTCACACATCGCCCCATTGCAATTGGGGACCCCCTAATTTTTGCTTCGTTTGGGTCTTTTGGCTTGATTTTGGTTGGTTTTCTTGTTGTCTCTCTCTTGTTTTGTCTGTCTTTCCGGGGATGTGCCTGTCTGAATTGAAATTTTGGATAAGTCTAAGAATTTTAGGGTTTGCTTTCTTCATACTAGTTTGAGGTTGATTTGAGTAAGCAAATTGAAGTCTGAGCTTGACACTGAGTTCAGAGCACCCTAAGTTGTCTGCCTGTGAATTTTGGGCTGAATCTGATCACTTGCTATTTTTAGCAATCCTGACTTTAGAGGCTATTTTTAGGGTTTGCATGTTAGATTCTTCAATGCATGTCTGGAGAATCTTTCTGGGTTTTTCAAAACCTTCCCGACAATATAACATGCAAATCAGGATGTGACTTTCAGCAATTCGGGCTTTGGAGGCAAATCTTAGGGTTTGCATGCAGGATTTTTTAGTGCATGCCAGCATATTCTTCATGGGTTTTTCAAGAGCTACGCAACAAGGTAACATGCAAACAGAGTTGGTCACTTTTTCAAACACTTACTATTTTTAGCAAGATCACTTCGGTAGTTTCCCAACACTTCAACATCACGAACAGAGCGACATGCAACAGGAATGGGGTCAAACGAAGATCTTTTGAGCAACATGCAAGTCAAATTAGGGTTTCCAACTTCAGAACCCAAATTGAGGGGTCAAATGCCAAAATCTCCGAAAACTGATGTATCCCATCGCGATCAGTATCTTTCAAGGAGTTCACTGGTAAAATTTTAAGGCAATCTGAGCACTTACTATTTATAGTAAGTCACTTCTGAAACCGGCTATAAATAGCAGTTCAGCACGAGGCACCAGTGTGAACAGGTCAGTCAACCCACCAGGACCCCATGGAGCAAATTTCACGTCAAACAGAGTTGCAAAAGTTCTGAAATCAAGCAGTTACTATAAATAGCAAGTCACCTCGAGGAACAGGCTATAAATCAGGTCTTGAAAATGCTGAGAATTCATGGAGATCACAAGAACACCAGAACTTTCTAAAAATAGAAAACTAGGGCAAGTTGAGGACATCATGAGCAATCAGAAGAACACCCCCCTTAAATTCGCCCTAGCAAGCTGAAATGAGTTGAAAATCTAAGCTTGGCAAAAATGGAAGCTCACCCTCCCAGATGCGCCTCAAGGAGAAAACAGATGGATGAAAATTTTGCTAAGGCATTGAAACCTGAAGCTCAGCTAGTGAAATGCGCCTTAGCTTGGGAGGAGAGTCATGAAAATATTCTAAGTGCTTGAAACTGGAAGCTCTTGCCCCCAGATGCGCCCTTGAGGAGGAAAGTTGATGGAAATTTGATTAAGTCATTAAAATTTGAAGCTCCTACCTCCAAATGCGCCCAAGGTAAAGAGGGGCCTGAAAATTCTTCCAAGGCATTAAAATTGGAAGCTTGACCCTTGAGATGCGCCTAGGATGGGAGGAAGATCAAGGCCCTAAATGCGCCTAACAGTGGAGAGGGAGGTGAAAATTTTACTAAGTGCTTGAAATTGGAAGTTGACACCTCCAAGTGCGCCTAGGTCAAGAATTGAGTGTTGAAAATTTTCTAAGTCATGGAAACTTGAAGTAGGCCATGGTAAATGCGCCCAAGCTTGAGTGGAACTTGAAAATTCTTCTAAGGCAATGAAACTAGAAGCTTGAAGGGGTAAATGCGCCTAGCTTGACATGGAGTGAGTGAAAAATTCTAAGGCATGGAAATTGAAACCACAACACCCGAAATGCACCCAAGTGCCAAGAGGTTGGTTTAAAAATTTGTCTAAGGGAATGAAACTAGAAGTAGAACCTCCTAAATGCGCCCAAGCTTGAGAGGGAAGTAAGAAAATGCCTAAGTGTTGAAAATTGAAAGCTCATGGGTGGAGATGCGCCTAAATCAAGAGGTATAGATAGAAAATATTCTAAGTTTCACAAAATGGAAGTAGAGGTCCTTAAATGTGCCTTAGCAACCTGAAGCAGTGGAAACTTTTCTAAGTGTTGAAAATTGAAAGTGTAAGGGTGGAAATACGCCTAAGTCAAGAGGTGAAATTGAAAAGTTTCTAAGGCATAGCAAAATGAAAGTTAGATCCCTCAAATTGCGCCCAGAGTGAAGTGAGATGCTTTGAAAATTTTCTAAGTAATGGAACTAGAAGAAGACACACCTAGATGCGCCCTATCAATGGGAGATATCAAGAAATTTGGATCTGAATGTGCCCAACTTAGGTGATGAAATGCTCGAGTCCAAGACTGGAAAATCCTTCAAGATCGGGGTGAAAGAAAAGATGAAGTACCAAGCCTTGAAGATCATCCTCAGGTACTAAAGTATACCTAAGATGCAGCAGTAGCAAGGAGAAAAATCACCATCAAACAAGAGAAAGAAGTTGCAGTCTTGGAGTTTTAGGTTGAGAACATACTTGCCATGCCGTTGAAGCTATGTTGGCCAGATTCATAGAGTTTGCAGTCAGGAAGAAGAACAGTGTGAATGCGTTTACAAATAGGAATCTTCTAGAAGATGGTGGACACTAATTGCTCATTTATCACTCCACTCTTCTTGGTAGCGGTTTTTAGGGTTAGGGCTTATGTGGCTCAATCTGAGTCCTTCATTGTAATTGGATGTGAGCTGTCCATTGGACTGGGCCTACTATAAAAGGGGCAAGCACCCTCCCCCCCGCCCTCCTCATTTGTAATTCATTAGAGTAGAGATTAGAATAGAGAGACAGCTAGGTGATAGCTTAGTGATAGCATAGTTTGATAACATAGTATAGTTTGGAGAAGAAGGAAAGTTTTTCCTTTGAAAACTTTGTAAGAAATTGTTGTGAACACTCTCTCGATAAAAAGAGTTTTCATTGATGATGATTTTGTCTTTTGTTGTGAACAGCTAGCAAGGTTTCTTCGTCCTTCCGATTCAAGTAGAATCTTAAAGTAGAATAAATTTCATTTCATGCATGTAGTAGATAGTAATAATGGAATGTGGTGTTTGATCTAAGCAAGCTTCGCTTATCCATACCACTAGCGGGCTCACTGATGGTGTGTTCGCCTTGTCTGGTCAATAGGAAACGTTGTGGACCTAACTTCAATCACAGTTTGAATGATGGTATGCGTCGTTGTGATGGTATCTTCATGTCAAGTGGTGGTTTGAATATCTTTAGTCACCTCCCTTGAAGATTGCACCAACTTCGTGGAAGTTGTCTGATGCGGAGCAAAGCGAAGTCCGGTTGAAGTTTGCTGAAGTTGAGCTCCATATCCCGCATTTATGATAGAATTTAGGCTTTCTAAACCTTGCACCCATTTTAATTCAGTACTTTTTGGTTAGTTTAGGAAGCAAGAGCTTTATAGACAAACCTTTTGAGCATTCAAATTCCTTTCTCCGTTGTTGAACAATTTTGTAAGTCCCCTTGAAATACCAGCAAATCACATCGAGCCAACTGAGACTATCCATTGCATGAAGAAACCTTGGAGTTGAATGCATGATCTTTCTAGCAATCTTAGCATGCAAGAGATTTTGTTCAAGAGAGGATAAAGTTGCAGTTGGTAACTTTATTTTGTGTTGGTGCGGTTATGAAAAACACATCAACAAGGCCCTTTATTGCAATTCAGTGGATATTACTTGAAGCAATATTAGAGCTAAGCAGGTATATTTTCTGAAGGGTTTATGCCAGGATTTGAGTATAATTGAAAATCAATGGGTTGAATCGTTGCATTAATTATTAGGTTTAATATTCTGATTTTGAGTAACTGGGAGCGATGTAAGAAGTTGTTCCTCTCAGCAAAGAACAAAAAGCTTTATTTGGAGGTGCTAGGATTCAAGGATACCATACTTCTGGTCGGCTTTCACATACAAAGACGTGTTCTGTATTCTAGACCAGTATTTTGCCTGAAGACAGTCGACTCCATTCTTGGCTTCCACGTGTGAGAAATACTCAGATTGGAAGGCTTCAAGCAGCAAACATGGGTTGAGCAAATGTGAGTTTCTGAGCAGATTGTAAGGTCAGAAAGACGTCACAGCAGAGCATGATAATGTGAGACACATATAGAAGGCGTGACTGTTCCAAAAGTTGGTGCACCATTAGTGAAGGGAGATGTGATCTAATGAGGGTCGTTTGAGCTTGTCTTTGGAAAAACGCGATTGCAAATGAATGAGGCGAGCTTCCTAGAGGTCGTTGGGCTGTTGGTTGGCTGTAGCGAAAGTTTTCTAGACTTGGGCGATTCACATTATTGTTATTTGAGTCATTTCCTTTGAAGTTGGAGTATTCTGTAAGTTGCATTAATATTCTGGGTCTGTTTCCTGGTAAAACTTGTTTATTACTGTCAAGGGAATGCTTAGTTACAGCTATGAGTAGTGTTAAATCAAATACTTGAACTGCTGTTTATATATTACAGCCTTATTTGCACTCATAAATTGCATATCAGTCTGCTGTAGTTGTTTCTCAGTGATTGCTGTGTGTTCCCAGTGCTTATTAAAGAAGTCAATAGCGTAGAGGTTGTCTTCCTAGTCTGTTTGCAGACATTGGCTTCTAATGTTAATGGTTAAAATATACTTCTGCATTGAAATGCACCTTGATTCATTTAACACTCTCACTACTTATATGTACAACTTGATGAATGCCAACACTTGCATGCATTGAATCACATCTATTTGATAAAACGAAGTCTATCAAATCAAGACAATTGCAAAAAATTTCACACCACAGGTGAGAAACTATCAGAGTTGGTTTCTTGTCAGCTTGTGAAATCGGAAAAAAAAAAATCAATGAGCTTCAGCTGCATGAAATGTTATGAATCCAGACGATCAAGCCTATATAGCATACAGAAGAAGAAGAGCAAGAGAAGAGGGCTTTGATCCATTTGCTTCAGATTCTTCATCTGAAGAGGAAACATGGGTGAGAGGCGTGATATGGGAGATAGGCACGATATACCTAAAGGTAGCAGTTATCAGATTCTTAATGATTTGGCTAGAAGCCAACAAGAAGTGGTGACAACTTGTGAATGGTAGAAATAATGAGGTTAACAATGGCAACAATGAGCTTCAGCTGCATGAAATGTTATGAATCCAGACGATCAAACCTATATAGCATACAAAAAAAGAAGAGCAAGAGAAGAGGGCTTTGATTCATTTGCTTCAGATTCTTCATCTGAAGAGGAAACATGGGTGAGAGGCGTGATATGGGAGATAAGCACGATATACCTGAAGGTAGCAGTTATTAGATTCTTAATGATCTGGCTAGAAGCCAACAACAAGTGGTGACAACTTGTGAATGGTAGAAATAATGAGGTTAACAATGGCAACAATGAGCTTCAGCTGCATGAAATGTTATGAATCCAGATGATCAAGCCTATATAGCATACAAAAGAAGAAGAGCAAGAGAAGAGGGCTTTGATCCATTTGCTTCAGATTCTTCATCTGAAGAGGAAACATGGGTGAGAGGCGTGATATGGGAGATAGGCACGATATACCTGAAGGTAGCAGTTATCAGATTCTTAATGATCTGGCTAGAAGCCAACAACAAGTGGTGACAATTTGTGAATGGTAGAAATAATGAGGTTAACAATGGCAACAATGGTAACAATGGTACAAACAGGCACAATAGAGGTAATGGGAATGATGGAAATAATGCAGAGGAAAGTAATATCCATATTTCGGCACACAGTCGTGCTAGGTCAGCTAGCAGGGTAACACCTAGGCCTCTTATGCCTCAATTCTTGGGAGGACAACCAACTGGTAATCAAGGGCAGCGAGCACAAGGTGAGGGTTTTTCAGATTACCTGAGAGAGTATCAGTCTTTGGGGGATGAGTTTCATGCTACTATTACATTACAGGATTGCTGTGCTATTAAGTACAAAAATAGACCCAAAGATAATAACAGGGGACATCAGAATTAGGATTTGTAACACAAGGTTGGGAAATTCTCTATTCCTTCCTTCGATGGCTCCAACAAGTGTATAGCTAGTGCTTGGGTATAGAAGTTGGACACATATTTCTAGCTTAATCCCATGTTGGAGACAAAAGCGATTAAATATACTATACTGCACTTGGAGGGTGTGGCACATGATTGGTGGTACCACAGAGTTGTCACTTTGGGTCATGCTAGCATCACCTCTTATATGGATTTCACACAGAGATTGATGGATAGATTTGATTAGAAGGATCCGGAGCTGCATTTGAGGGAATTAGCTCAGCTTAGACAGAGTGGCACAGTGGACGCTTACATTTCTGAGTTCCAGAGGTTGGCAATTATGGTCATAGACATTTCAGAGCAGAGGTTGGTCATGTTGCTCATTGAGGGTCTTTCCGAGCCACTTCGTGGTTGGATTAAGGCTTTCAAGTACGATTCACTGTAGGATGCCATCATTCGAGCTCGGGATATGGAGCACTTAACACCTAAACACAAATTCCTGTCCAAACCATTCATCCAACAAAAGAACAAGGACAAGAAACCCTTTCAAAGGGAATGGCCTAAAAAGAGCAAGCAAGAGGAGGAAGAGCACAAAGAGTCTAGAAGAAAACAATTGTGTTTTCATTGCAAGGAGTGTTGGGAGCCTGGTCATCGTTGCTTGGGTAAGGGAAAAGTCCATTTTATTGAGGTGGTATCAGATGATGAGGATGAAGGTGAGATTGGACAGACTAAGGGCAGCAGGGACAACAGTACTGATGATGAGCAGCCGCAGGTGGAGACTAAGAGTGGCGCCATTGCTACCATTTTAGGTACCCCCAGGTTTAACTCCTTCAGGGTCAGGGGAGTCTTGTAGGGCCAGCATGTCACAGTGTTGATAGACCGTGGGGCAACCAACAACTTCATTGATGCTGCATTAGTGGCGAAGCGGGGTATACCTACATAGGACTTCGAGGGATTCAGTTTCATGGTGGGAAATGGGTTTAATATGGCATGTACACAGAAGGTTCCTCAGTTGGGTGTCACTTTGGGCAATTATACAATCACTGATGATTTTTTATGTGGTGGATTTGGATGACACTAATGCTATCCTAGGCATACAATGGCTACATTCGTTGGGAAAATACTCACACAACTTTCAGACTATGGAGCTTAAGTTGAGTGCAACGAATGGGACAAAAGATGTACTCAGAGGTATGGCTAATGGGGCACCAAAGATAATGTCAGTAAAGAGGATGGAGAGTATTTTTCAGGCACGGAGATGTGGCTTGGGCAAGCAAAATGCCTAATTACTACCAAGGAAATAGCAGACAGAGATCAGCCTTATGACAGACATACAGTCGCTTCTGGGTAAGCATGACAGAGTGTTCAGAGAGATCCCTCCAGGGAGGCAACCAGACAGAGGGTTCGAGCATACCATTGAGTTGGAGGAGGGGGCCAAGCCCGCCATCAGCATCCCCTATTGCCATCCAAAAAAATTTAAGGATGAAATAGAAAAAGCAATCAAGCAATTGCTTGACATGGGACACATACGGCCGAGTTCCAGTCCCTTTGTTTCTTTTGTAGTCTTGGTGAAGAAAAAGGGCGAAACAATGAGGGTGTGCATAGATTACAGGGCTCTCAACAAGAAGACCATCAAAAACAGGTATTTGATACCGAGGATCGATAAATTGTTGGATGAGCTGCACGATGCGGTGTATTTTTCTAAGATAGACCTTCGCTTTGGGTATTATCAAATCAGGGCTAGAGAGCAGGATGTTCATAAGACGACCTTTCGGTGTCCCTACGGGAATTCTGAGTTCTTAGTCATGCCCTCTGGTTTGACTAACACACCTGCAACATTTCAATCTTGCATGAATCACATTTTTAACAAGCAGTTGCACAAATATCTCCTGGTATTCTTTGATGACGTGCTCATTTATAGCAAAACTTGGGATGACCATCTTAAGCAGTTGGATGAGGTGTTGAGCATCA
>VDFB02233156.1:0-10269 GCA_007258455.2 Sequoia sempervirens | reverse complement strand
TTCTAAGACAACCCGTAAAAGTCAGATTTGCTAAAATTCCAACTCTCTACTGATGCACAAAGATTTTCACTTGAGAAAATTAGCAATTCGAGAACGAATGTTCTGAAGCTAAAAAATTCGTGAAAAATCAAACGCACAAATTCAACTCGAGGAAATTATATGGAAACGATCCAGATACTGAGACTTGCCAAATTCGCCAATTTCAGGAACATGCACAATGTATTTTGTGAGAAATCTGAGATTTAAAGGATGCAAAAGACGTTTTTTTTTATGTCTTCTTCTGTGAAAATCGCCCAAGATTTCTTTGAATTGCTGATATTTGTGAACTTGAATCTGCAAAAAGATATGTTAGGAAAAATCGCCCCTGTGAATTGATGAAGATTCTGCCTCTGAACTGGAAGAATTCGCTTTAGAATTGAAAACCACGAATTGCTCTTGAAATTTGCGCCTTTTTAATGAAAGAAATTCGAATTTCTCTGAAGAAAATACGAATTTGTATGAATTTGAGGATTCGCCTTTGAGATGATAAATACGCCTTTGAATCTTAATTCGCCTTTGAAACCTCTGAAGAATTGCGAATTGTTTTAAAATATTGAATATGCCTTTGAAGATTTGCGAATTGCCTTGAAGATGTGCGCCACTTAGCTCCTCTGAAGAAATACGATTTTGCTCTTGAATTTGCTTTGGTTTTAACAAACTTCGATCTCTTTTGGAGGAAATGAATTTTCCTTTAGAAAAATACGAATTTCATTCAAGATTGATTTTGCTCTTGAGAAATACGAATTCTCTTTGAAAGCTTGTGAAGAACAATGAAGATGGCGTCACATATACATAATAATAAATTCGCACCACTTAGCAACTGCAAGAATTCACAAACCCTAACCAGAATAGAAAGCCTCTGATTGGTTGCTCTTTAGTTCAACTGCCACTAGCTGAAGTTCAAATTTGAAAATAATAATAAAATAATTATTATCATGCAATGGCGCCAAAAATAGAAAATGCTATTTATAGACAAGCATATTCCGAACTTCAGTTGACAAACTGGTTGAAGCTCTGAGCTTCATCTTTTGACTTTACTGATTCCAAAAAGTCATCACATGAGCATATAGGCGTCCTTTTGCTCAGGATACTTCATTTTTTACTAACTCCCTATTTAATAGCTGACAGCACTGTCGCGACTGACCAACTTCGACACTGGTTTCCGGATGACCGGGTGATGCCGATCGATTCGAGATAATCAACTAAAGCCCATCAACAAGGAAGAAATGTTCATTGAGACACAACCGCAAAAATCCATCGCTTGGATCCCTTTGAAAATTAGGGCGCGACTTCTTGATTAAATTCGTTTTACCGTTCCGCATTTCTAGCTTTCATTTTCCTCAAACTGCCATCTCGACACTTCAAACGGCTTCACACGGCGGCGAACCCTAATGATATGAAACGGCTCAATGCATGACTGGAGATATTCTGCATCCAACGGCTGTATCCACGACAGCTAAAAGTTGTGTTAAGGGCCTCAAAAAGAAAAGCGCCCCTGGCTCAAGGTTGCACTTTTGTCATTTTGACGAAAATCAAACGTCATCAAAAACACCCTACTTTGTCAGTTGATATCTGGAGCTGGGATGATCCGATTCAGGCATTATCTGTTTTAACGGACAACCAGGAGGGCCCTTAAGAAAAGTCACTGGAGGTGTCGAGGCAAGAAAACTGCTTCTAAGACCTCAAAAACTCCAGTGCGTATTTTAAATAAAATTACCGCTCCCAGACTTAGTCATTTTTCAAACGTCTTCTCTTTGTAGTATGACACCAAAGACCTCGCACGCACGAGCGACTGCCAAATGCTGAAGGCTGACGGCTATGCTCGTTGGAAAGATAAATTGATTACGCTCAATAGTCGTGAAGACTTCGAACGCGAACGGGCTCATCTGACCAGCCTAAAGGCTAGGCGCCTTAAGACTATAAAAATGCACTGAAAACCATTTGTTGGTTCGCCCGTAAAAATTACGTGCTTGGTAGAATCTCCGCCACGACCACCAGGAACGTCGGATCGACAAGCTGAATGGTGCGTTGCATAGCTAGGCTAGAATACTACTGATGTCGTGAAGACTCTGTCTGCAAATTCTGGCATCTGGAGGGTCCTTTAAGCCAGCGCCTCGTACTTGCACCGGGCATAAACGAGAAGCTCGAAACGCGGAAACTCCATTTTAAGCCGACCTTTGGACGCATCACGCCGAACTCCGAATCGGATGACTTTGCTTTGATATCATCAGCCGATAAGCGTGACTAGCCGGCAAACCAATTGGATCGCAACGGCTGAACCGACGAAGTTTTACCCCTCGCTTGAAATGGTGGGCCAAGCTAGAGGCGCGCTTTTGCCTGAAAAGAGCAAAATTTCCATCTCCTAAAATTTAGGGATTTTAACTTCTGTCGCGATTTGCCAGAGCTGTGGTTCTCGGAACGCCTCGCTGGATAGCTCGACGGATAGCCAGGCTGATTCTGAAGAGATTGACTGGATGCTTGAGCACTTTAGACAAGATCTTGACCTCCAAAAAACTGGGCGCCCCTGAGCTATACTTGCACTTTGAGGCTTTTCCTCCGAAAAATCTCCATGATTTGATCACTGAAAACTCTGTCTCGATCATTGAAATGACCGTTTGCAATATGAAATGCCATCGTGAAATACTCCTCCATCGTGAAAATCTTCATTTTGAGTCTCTGCTTCAGGTTTGACCAATATAACTGACTTTGACTGACAAAATATTGACAAAAACTCCATGCTTGACATTGCCCAAAACTATGTTTTACATCAAATTAGCAAGGTTTAGACTTTAAAATGCAAAATGCCTTAATGAAGCAAAAAAAATTTGGTTTGGGTACAACATTAGGCTCCGTCTGGTGACCATGTCGAATACCTACGGCATAGGAGAACCTAAGAATCTCAGTGTGAAGTAGACCAGTGACTTATAATTGGGCATTGGAGTCAGGATTTTCCCTAATCACCTAAAAACTTTGGAGTTTCCTAAAAACTTAACCTAGAAATCACCTAAAACAAGACTACTTAAATCACCTAAAACACGACAAAACGTCACGAAACGGGGAAATACAATACGACATAACGATAAAGCATAAAAATTACTTACAAAATATTTACGAGATTACTCCTCCCCCGGAGGGTTGAAGTGCTTAAGATATTGCCCGCTATAAGGAAGCGGGAAGAGCCTTCCATCTTGATGTGAAAGAATATAAGTGTTCTCTCCAACTGATTCGTGAATCTGGAAGGGCCCTAACCATAAGGAATCAAATTTTCCATGCATTCCTTTTGGCTCATGCCTTTTGTCCCACAAAAGGACTTGATCTCCGATTTGAAAGTCTCGATGACGAGCTTTCTTATCAAAAATTCTCTTCACTCTTTCTTGATGTTGAGTGATCTTATCGACAACCTCCGTCCTTTCCTCTTGAAGTTTCATCAGGAGCAAGATCCTCTTCTCAATAGGATCATTGAATTCTTCATCTTCCACTGCAGACGCCAACTGTAAAGCAGACAACTCCAATGTAATGGGCAGAATAGCTTCTGTACCATACAAAAGTATGAAAGGCGAGGTGCCAATAGCTCTTTTAGGAGTTATACGATCAGCCCAAAGAGCGTCGTACAACTTAGTATGCCAAGCTCGTTGATTTGACTCAACTAACTTGCGTATAATTGTGACAATGTTCTTATTAGAAGATTCGGCTTGTCCATTACCCTGAGGATAATAATCTGATGAATGAGACAACATAATGCCGTGATCAAAACAAAAACTTAGAATCTCCTCTGACGAGAAACAAGTAGCATTGTCAGTCACAATTTTCCGAGGAACTCCGAAGCGAGAAATAATATTCTCCTTGAGAAAACTGCAAACCACTTCGGACGTAGCTCTTTTAGTAGGAATTGCCTCAACCCATTTTGTAAAATAATCTGTCGCTGTAAGGACAAAAACATGCCCCTTACTGGAAACTGGATTGACGGGACCTACAAAATCAATACCCCATTGCTGAAATGGAGCATCAATGATAACTGGCCTGAGAGGAAAGGATGCTAATTTCACTTTACCAGCAAACTGCTGACATAGCTGACATTTGTACACCCAATCATATGCGTCACGAAACATAGTCGGCCAATAAAACTGTGCTCGTAGAATCTTAAATGCAGTGACCCTCGATGAAAAGTGTCCTCCGCACGCTTGATTATGGAAAGCTTCTAACAACCTTCGCTGCTGATCCTTTCCGACACATAATAGGAAAGTTCCGTCAAGGCCACGCTTGTACAGAACGTTGTTAACTAGCACAAAATTCTGTGCTTTCAATTTCAGTGTTCTTTTCTGCTGTTTGTCCATGTGACGTGGACATTCTCCATACGCTAAATAATACCAAAGAGGTGTGTACCATTCTTCTGCAGAATTAACTAATAAGACCAAAGGAAGGTCTTCTTCAACTTCTTGATCTGAACTAATTCCACCATTGCTTCTGAACTTGCGATCTCCATCTTCCGCCAATAGCCTGCAAAGACCTTGCCCGCGAACAAGCTTGGTTGGTTTGATCTCCAGATCATATTTTTGAACTCTCGCGATCCAATTTCCTCTTTTCGTACCCATCTCTTGCTGAGTAAGCACACTTTTTACTGCTGGATCAGTGACATACACCGTAGTATGTGAATTCAAAAGATAAAATCTGAAATTCTTGACAGCTCTGACAACAGCATAAGCGTTCTTCTCGATCTGTGAGTAACGCATCTCAGCATCTTTGAAATTTGCACTCATAAAAGCAATAGGAGATTCACCCTCCTCGCTGAGTTGCTGTGTCAAAATGGCAGATAGTGAATGTTCCGACGCATAACAATAAAGAATGAAATCCTTCTGAAAGTTAGGTCGAACTAACACTGGTGCATTAGCAATAGCTTCTTTTATCTTAGTAAAGGCCTGCTTGCCTTCATCCGTCCACACGAATGTAGACGTCTTCTTCATCATTGCTGATATCTCCTTCGTCAGCTCTGAGAAATCAGGTACAAATCTTCGGATAAAGTTAACTTTACCGAAAAATGAATGCACCTGCGTTTTGCTTGTAGGGAGAGATAAGTTTCTGATTGAATCCACCCGATTCGGATCTATTCTGGTACCTTCTTTGGAAACGATATGACCAAGTAACTTGCCCTCCGTTACCGCAAAGATTGTCTTCTTCGGATTCAAAGATATTTTATGATACCTACATCTCTCGAACACTTTCACAAGGTGTGAAAAGTGATCACTCCGTTTATCTGAAAAAACGGTTAAGTCATCAAGATAGACGACTATGATCTTATTCCTAAGATCCCCAAATGCTAAATCCATGGCTCTCTGAAAAGTAGCACCGGCGTTGATAAGGCCAAAAGGCATCCTCTCATAAGCAAACGTTCCCCACGGCGTGGTGAAAGCTGTCTTGATCTGATCCTCCTCAGCCACTGCAATCTGATTGTAACCAGAAAAACCATCAAGAAGTGATAGCATTTCCGATCCGGTAACCGTCTGCAATGTATGCTCCATGATCGGTAAGGGATAATTGTCCTTCAAGGACGATTGATTCAAGTTCCTGAAATCAACGCAAATTCTGATTTCTCCATTCTTCTTGCGCACAGGAACGATATTTGACACCCAGGTGGAGTGATGAATAGGAAAAATTATTCTGGAATCCACCATCTTCTGAATTTCCGCATAAATAGTGTCTTGAATTCGCGGATTATAATGTCTTTGTTTCTGCCTAAAAGGCTTCACTTCAGACTTCAGCGGAATTGTATGAGACAATTCAATGGGTGTGAAGACCTTTAAATCTTCATATGACCAGGCAAAAACATCCTTGTATTGCTTGAACAAGGCGATAAACCTCTCAGTCTCTTCAGAAGTACAACATGTGCCCAAATTCACAAGCCGAGGCTTGTCTTCAGTACCTATGTTGACTTGACTGTATTCTGACGAAGTATTCACCCCTGACCTTTTCTGATCTTGGATGTAACGATCATGCCTGTCAAAAATATCCTCTAAGGATACAAAACCTTTAGGAATCTGATTTCCCTTCAATTGTATGATTCCAGATTCTATAACCTCAGATTCTTCAGTAATTGACTCTTTGTGAGGAATTGAACTCCCTTCAAAGAACAATTCTTTGTAGTTGTCTCCCATGACGAGAAATTCTTTGATATCTTCATCATCACTGAAGACTTGCCAGTTGTCTGAATTATCAGGAACAGCTGGTCTATAGATTAACTCAATAGCAAATGAATTCTGACGAAAATCAGAATTAGGCATAAAAAGAGCGGCTGAAACTGCAAGCGCATCAGCTTTGCTATTGTTCATTCTTGAAATATATTTGATATTAAATGCATCGAACCAGTCGATTGCATTCCATACTCTCTGCCTATAGTTTTGGAGACGATTCTTTCTAACATGAAATTGATCTCTGACCTGCTTTACGATCAGCTCTGCATCTCCTTCAACTTGAAGCAGCTTGATTCCCATATCCTTCGCGTTTTTGAGACCTAACAAAAGCGCCTCATATTCTGCAGTATTATTAGTGCAATCAAATTGCAACCTATATGCAAAAGGATATAAACGACCTTCGGGAGAGATAATCACTACTCCCGCTCCGGAACCTGAAGTCGAACAACTGCCATCAAACTGCATCGTCCACACTTTTGATTCTTCATCTGGTAATTCGGTGGAAAGTGCAAAATTCTGACAATCATCTGTCACTTCAGACACCATAGCGTATGTGCCTGGACCCGTGTCTTGATACAACACTTGAGCATGTGGGTCCTGGGACTTTACCACTGTAAACTTTGATTTGGTTTCCGGCTCTAATTTGAAAGTACCTTTCTTCAATGGAATTGTCGCGAACGACCAATCCATCTGTATTTCTCCTCCAAGATCCTTGCAAAAACTTCTACTAAGTAACATCCCGTAACTGGTAGGAATATCAGCTACAAGGATAGTCATCATAATCTTCTTCTCTGGACAAGACGCTAGCCTCACTTGCGCATCTTTGAGTTGACCAACTAACGGCACCGGTTTAGACTCAAGTGAATAACACTTTTCCTGAGTCGGGGTGCACGAAAGTCCCAACGCATTCATAATTTGTAAGGGCATTACGTTGTCCGAAGCTCCGCTGTCAATTATGCAATTGCTCAGCTTGAAACCTCCTATATATAAAGATATATAAAACGGCCTCGGCTTCTCTTCTGCAGGAACTGAGGATTGTAACAATGTCGGCTGAACGACATTCTTCTTCTTAAGAACGTTCAAGATCCTATCCAACTGCTCTGGATGATCTTGTAAATACTCCAACTGAGATATCTGCACCTTCGTCTTCATCATGGAAGAAACAATGTCGAAGCTTGCTGAAGACGTATCTAAAGCTGCTGGTAAGATATTCTCTTGTGAAGGTTTTTGATTGGAAGTAGAAGCTACTTCCTTCGCTTTTGTATTCAAATTCCGCTTTTCCTCTTCCTCCTTCTGTGCTTTAAAATGTTGAGCACGTGTGAACACAGGTGAGGTGATATTCTCGTGATTCACTGCAAGAGAAAAACGACGGGATTCTTCTTCTTCTTCAATAACGGGTTCTCTATCAAAATATCCCGTTGCGGAGTCGCCATCAAACTCGTCTGGTCTGTGAAGAGACGACGTTTGAACTGGAAGGTATGAAAGTCTGAACTAGGAGCGGAATCAGCAAATCCCATGAGCTGATTCATTCTTTGATTTTCCGGACAAGTAGTCCCGGTATGCTCTGCTGAATCATGGAACGTGCAAAAGACCGTAGCCTTTTCAGCTTCATTGTTTTGTCTTGGTTGTCCTTGCGGAAACTTTGACTTGAAATTATTGTACGGCTGAAAGTTATTCCTCCTCGGCTGATATGCTGGTTGAGATTGAAAAGGAGGTGAGGGCAAGGCTGGTTGCCCTTGAGGTGGTGACTGCCGTTTTAGTATCGTCACCTCATTTGCTACCTTCTGTAGCAACGGATCGGCCGACGCTTGCACGAGCGGCCTGATCGAATCATCTTTCATCTTGCCGGTTGTAATCATGGTATCTTCAAGCTTGATTGCTTCCTCCTGAAGGTGTGTTAGATCATCTTCTTCGCTTATCTTCAAGAAAAAGGCAATTTCTGACGGCAACGCGTTGATGAAAGAACTCATCAAAATCTCATCAGATGGATTCAAAGTGTGAGAAAGACGTGTAACAAGGCGATTAAACCTTGCCACGAATTCTCTCATCGGTTCATGCTTCTCCATCTTCGAATTTGAGAGTTGTGCAAATAATCTGTGATTGTCTTCAGCAGGCTTGAATCTTGCCAAAAACTTCTCACTCATGACAGCCCAACTAGTGATAATTCCTGGCTCAAGATTATTGAACCAATCTGCTGCGTTGTTCTCAAGAGTCTCCACGAAAAGACGAACGGCGATATCCTCATGCGCAACATGCAAAACAGAACAAGCCGCCGTGAATGCTGATAAATGTTCATCTGGATGTTTTGAACCATCGCCATGAAATCTCGGGAAAAACTTGCGTGATCCCTTGGGCAATTCATGATGTCCTGGTAAAGCCAACGGTCCAATATTGTCGCCCCAAGGCAAAGGGGCTGGACGTCTTGCGTTTCTTCCATTACGACCGTTGTGATCATCACCATTGTTGTTGTTATTACGATCACCCATTTCTGCTCTTGGAATGGGAGATTCTTCTTCAAGAATTTCTGATTCAGTAAACTGATCAGGAGCTTCTTCAAAAACAGGATCTGGCTGGATAGGAGGATTTCTTCTCCTTCTTCGGATGTAAACTCGGTACGCCAGGATGCTTAATTCCACGCGGGAGGTGGCAAAACTGGTCTACCTGCTGCAAGATCTGCTTTTTCTTCTTCTTTATCCAGAGTAGTAGCTGCGTTTCTCCACTGAGATGTAGATGTATGATTTTCAAAAATGAACGTGCGCAAACTACTGATAATATCTGACTGTTCTGCTTCAATGAATGCTAAATTCGGCTGAATAACAGGCGGACTTAGTGCTGGTTGTTGAACTGGAGCAGTAGGACGCCAGATAGTCATAAACGTGATGTATAAATGAAGTTATTTCTCAAGGTCTTCGCGGCCCCACTCTGGGCTTTAAAATCCATGAAAATCTAACACCTCGAGTGCGTTTGTACGCGACAAATTTCAAGGCCACTACGCAATGAGTGCTCTTCAAATTAGAGGGAAGCTCTCGCTTGTGCTGGAATGCATGAAAGAAAAAGTAATCTAAGTCCCATCTTTTGTTCACTGAAGAGGCACAAGGTTAAGAAACCAAGAACGTTGCAGCTAAGGATTTTCTGGTTTCGCAGATCGTTAACTACAACAAAGCTAACTACTTTAAATCTATCCAGTCTCCTCAAGAAAACAGAGCATGAGGAAACGGAGCAGGGATGATTATAGACGATAAACGTGTTTAGATTCTCTACTTGAAGGCAAGGTGGCGCAACTATCATCTCAATCTAAACAAGCTTATTGGGCACAAACAGATTTAAGACTTTACCAAGACAATTTTATGGAACCCTATGTGGCATAACACTCGATTAAAAAAGTAAAGTCTTCACAAACAACCTTTATCACCACAATCTCACGAAACCCTATGTGGCATAACCTTCAATTATAATGATAAAGATTCACAGAACAGATTTATCACTGCAATTTCTCGAAACCCTATGTGGCATAACGATTGATCACAATGGTAAATTTACATAAAGCAGATTTATCATCTCAATCTCTTGGAACCCTATGTGGCATAACAATTGATCTTAATGGTAAATATGCAAAACAGATCTAACTATGGGAGGAATTTACCACGCCAATCTTATGGAACCCTATGTGGCATAACACTTGATTGAAAGTAGTAAAGACTTCACAAAACGATTTTATCATCACAATCTCACGAAACCCTATGTGGCATAACACTTGATTGAAATGATAAAAGATTCACAAGACATAAAGAATCCACCATTACAATTGTATGAAACCCTATGTGGCATAACACTTAATCATAATAGCGAAGACACATGAACAAATACCAAAAGAGCAATATTGAGGGCAAGGTAGGCGCAGCATATATTTCTCTCTCAAGCAAAAGTTATTTACAAATGAGCATAAGCTCTTATTTATATACATCAAGGTGTAGGGAACCCTAAAATCACCTTGTGTCATCTACAGTTCTCGCAATGCATGCAAGCTACGCGCCAAACCCTAATT
>VDFB02233153.1:0-15106 GCA_007258455.2 Sequoia sempervirens | reverse complement strand
GTGGACTACTACAAGAAAGAGTGAAGGTTGGTTGTGAAATGGAGAATTTGAGGGATTGAGACTTTGAAGTTGTTTGAGATTGTGTTGTGTGGTTGTAAGACCTCCCCTAATTGACATCAATATGAAATGTAGATAAGATTCCTTTGTTATAAAAGAAAGGTTGTGAGATAGGATTAAACAAGATTATGGCATGTGTCTTAATCATATACAATGATACAACTACCTCAAAAATTATTAAATGAGCTAGACACAAGTATTAAATTCCATGATAAGATAAGATAAGATCACATGACATATAAGACTTCTAGAGAGATTCCTAGGACCTAAGTAAACTTAATATGTGAATATGACCTACTAGTGAACTAGTTAGGTTAAATACCTTGTTCACACCAACACTTCCCTTAAGTTCAACTTAGGGGGTAGTATATTATTATGAAAATGATATAAAACATGAAGATAATTATGTGTTTTGGAAACTAGGCTATGTTAGGTACCCATTTACAATGCAATCTCTTACAAATAGAAAAAAGGAGAAAACCTAGTGGGACAAAGCACCTCTCTAAAATAGAAAATATACAATCAATTTCCCATCTATAGAAAGGAAAGAAGAGAGACTATATAGCCCCCCCATAATGTGATAAATGACTACAAAGAAAAATTGGATGCACTTTGTGGAGTGAATTCTGGAACCTTAATAATAGCAACAAAGGACAAGATGAGTCTGATGTTGGAAACACTGGAAACTCTTTGGGGCAACTCGACAATCATAATAAAGTAACAAAAATAAATTTTAACTTTCTTGATGCCAAGGAAAACTAGAAAACTCTCAATATAGAGAAACCCTATAATCTCATTCAAGCAATAGGAGATAGATACAAGACCTAGAATTAAAATGAAGTTCAAGGATCAAAACAACACCTTTCCAAGTGATAGGATGTCCAAGTGATCAACCAAAATACAAATACACATAAATTTGAATAAAAATACCTACAGCTAAATTTGGAAAAAATGCATGGATGACATGATAGAGCTCCTCAATACCTTTCCAACATCAAAAGAATCATGAAAATCAAAGATTGTTGCAAAAATTTATGAACTTAGGAGCCAAAAATTGAGATCTAACTTCAAACATAAAATATTGACACTAAATAGTAGAAATTTAAGAAAAATAACCTCCTTCACTGTAAAGTACATTGAGCCAATTTTCAATGATATCTCATTTTAAAAAAATGGATGCCATGGTAAAAACTTATGGTAATTTGAATTTTTCCCAATTAGGGAATTAGAGGGCCAAATTTTCCCTTGGGACATCATCCCTTAGGCACCCATGTGACCTTTCATTGTAAAATTTAAAAAATATTTTTGTCGCCATCTCATCACCAGTGGATTTGCAGGCATGAGACAACATGATTGTGTTGGGGTGGTGGGCCAAAGTTGCACCGCTCGAGGCTTAGCCTACCCGCTATAGGTGAAACCATGGGGGAGTTAACTCCCACAACTAGACACATATACAACCATCATTAGGAAATAATAAATTAAAAAATTAAAAAATTAAAAACCTACAAATTTCATACCATAAATGATAGTTGATGACCTGACACTACCAAATATGCATATTGATGATGAATTTTAATATGCCCTAGAATATGCCACAAAATATGCCTAGAATATTCTCTATGACCATCCAAATGTAGATTCTAATATTGATGTCATCAATACAATCAGGAACAAATTTGTATGGATCCATATGAGTGTATGGAAATAGTGACAAACAAAAAAATTCTCTCATGGCCCTAGGACAAGTGTCCAATTTTAATAATTTTATAGGCAACGTTTAGGTTTTTGGGCCTTCTAGATATGTCAGGGTCAAATTTTGTCCAAAGTGCTCCAAAAATTTAGCTACCTCCTAGTTTTGGCAACCTCTAATCTACTTGAAACCTTTGTAGGTTTGTCCCTATATGTAAATTTTTGATAAAACAAAAGCCAATCTTGACTCTCTTTAATACCCTAGATTCAACCACATTTCATTCCCTATAAAAATACAAAAAATAACTTCATCAAAGGAGGAACATTGAGCATGCAATTCACCCGAATAATGTTGGATTTTCCACTTCAGAAAATTTCCTTTATAGAAATTATGAATAATATTAAATTTCTCCTTCAATGATGCAGGAGCATCCCTAGTTGTAAAGCAATCCTATATCAACCAAAAAAATATATTTTCTTACATTTCAGTACGTATAAGTTTCAACATTTCATTTTGCATTTCACTGCATTATTATTTCTCCACTCATGGAGTAGGATATAGCATCTACATGAGGTCATCTACATCATATCCATATTTCTAGATATTTGCATTTGTTTGTAAAAAATTATCACTCTTAGAATTTCAATGTCATTCTCAGTCAAAGAATTTGAGGTCAGCCTAGTCCAAAATTCATTGTGTGAACCTATTCTTGAGAATGCAGAGCTTAATGGAGCATCATACAAGCATTTTGGGTACAGGGGGATCATTCCTGTAGATCCACAATACGTTTCATTTCATGAAGGATTATATTTCATGTTTTAAGGTTGACCCACATGCTTGATCATTCATTGGGGTTTGTAAACCCTTGAGGCCGACACAAACCATTATCGGAGCTGGAGATTCATATTTAAGATCATTTGTAATCCTTTTAAAGCATTCAGGGAGTATTTAATCAAGTAGATCATTAGGGATAATTTTCAATTCAATCTAGCCTTCTAGGTTGTAGACTATAAGAAGGCCCTAAGCCAGTTGTAATGTTGCAATCCCTTGCGATAGGCCTGTGTACCCTAGTTATTTCACATATGATGCATGTAAGACTTCCAATTATTGAATCAATGAAAGTTCATGTTTTCTTATCAATATCTTGAGTTATTTTTTGTTGTGTTGACTCTAAGCTGCATAGTTGGACAATTCTTTCTGGACCCTCCATCTGTGACTACACCAAGTGGTATCAGGGATATTTTGTGAGTCTTGAAGGCATTCCTTATGGTGAATAGATCACCAAATTGAGGTAGACTATATGTGCTCAACCAATCGTTGACTGTGAAGCAATTGAAACCCTTGTAGCCAGATCATCGAATTGAGGCAATTGCATTGGATCCAAGGAGACATATGCCACCAAGGAGAGTGTCTACTATGGAGAATGTCACTAGAAGAATGGATGAGATGTTATAAATTATTCAAGCAATGTGAGTTCTATCAGATGTTATAGAAGAAGATAGAAGGCGAAGCCTAGACCCTAGACATGAGGATGAAAGTGATGATGAGTTAGATCATGCTCTGAATAAAAATGAAGAATCCCTAAACAAAGAAGAAGAAGAATCAAATCAAGTGAAGATGTTGAAAGTTATTTCCAAGATTGGTAAGTGACCTAGAATTGAAAATTACACAGGAAATTTAAACAACTGAAGAATTGAATGATTGGATCAATGATACAGAAGAATACTTTGAATATGAAGAAATTGAAGATCCAAAAAGAGTGAGATTTGTAAAAACCAAATTGAAAGGATATGTTGCTATCAAGTGGAAAGAAGTTCAATTGGATATAAATAGGAGGGGAAAGGAGAAGATCATAAAGTGGGATAGGATGGTGACAAAGTTGAAGAATCAATTTATACCTATTGATAATGAGCTTAAATTGTTGAAAAGATTGCAAAACTTGAGGCAAAAGGAGAGATCTGTGAAGGAGTATACTGAAGAATTTTACAAGATGGTCATTAGGACTATACATAGTGAAGCAATAAAATAAATGGTGGTGAGGTACATCAATGGATTGAGAGAAAACATTCAAGAAGAACTAAGCCTGGTGAGGATGACATCAGTTGAATAAGCATACCAATTTCCACTAAAGGTGGAGGAAAAGTTGAACAATAAATTCAAAGGAAAAGAAGTACAAGAGGAATATTCTAGAGGAACGGATCACAATCTAGAGATAGAAGACCTTATGCAAACCAAAACAAGGATGGAAAACCCTACCACAGTGAAGAAAAGTACTGTAATTCATGCCACAAAGGAAGAGAAGACAAAAACTTCTATCGCAATGAAAAAGGTCATAATTCATACCGCAAAGATGGATATAGGAGGGATGGAGGAAGATCTAAGAAGATACTATTCAAAGGAACCTATTTCAAGTGTGGAGGTAAAGGACACGAATCATTTTAATGTCATCAAGGGAGTACCGGTAAGAAAACTAAGCATACCGGAAGAACAACCTATGTGGATAAAGAACTAGTTGGATCCCCTAACTTAGTTGGGAAGCCAAATAAAGGTGAATCAATGGTGATGAGGAGAGATTTAATGCATGAAGAAGTGATTAAGGAACCACCATAGAGGAATATTTTGTTCAAAACAAGATGTAAATCCAGAGGAATGGTATGTAAAGTTATCATTGATAGTGGTAGCACTAATAACCTAGTTTCAGAAGAGATTGTAACTAAGTTGAATTTTAAGAGATTGTAACCATGGAAATATGATAGGAAATAAATTCATGATGGAAGAAGTAATACCTATACTATGGCTTCAAATGAAAAGAGAATTATGTTGATACCTTTGGAGGAAGAGGGAAAAAGTGAAGTTTGTAGCACTGCCAGACTATGTTTGGTAGATAGAAGGAAGTTTTTGAATGGATTGAGGCATGAGAACATGTTTTTTGCATTGATTCCAAAGAAGAGTGGAAAATAAAAGGTAGAGAATTCTTCTGCAAAGAATGAAGAAGTAGTAGAACTATTGAAATAGTATGAAGACATCATATCTGAGAATGTACCATGTGGTTTATCACTAGTCCATAGCATCATTCATCACATAGATCTAATACCAAGAGAAATTTTTCCAAACAAGGCATCACATAGAATGACACAATAGAGAATGTAGAATTTAACTGACAGATACAAGAGTTGTTGAAGAAAGTACTGATCAGAGAAAGCTTAATCCCATGCGTGGTACCTATTGTACTTGTACCAAAGAAATATGGAGAGTGGAGAATGTGTACATATTCCAAAGAAATCAATAGGATCATAATCAAGTATAGATTCCCATTGCCAAGGATGGATGACATTATGGACTATTTGAGTGGAGCAAAGTATTTTACAAAGATTTACCTAATGAGTGGATATCATCAAATAAGAATCAGAGAATTAGATGAATGGAATATTGTATTCAAGAGTAATGAGGGATTGTATGAATGGTTAGTGATGCCTTTTCAATTGACTAATGCACCTAGCACTTTCATGAGGTTGATGAACAAGGTACTAAAGAAATTCTTGGGTAATTTTGTCATTGTTTATTTGGATGATATTCTAATTTTCAATAAGAACAGAGAAGAAAATTTGTGGCACATTAGACAAATATTATAGAGGTTGAGAGAATAGAAGTTGTTGATTAATTTCAAGTGTAGCTTTATGAAGACAGATTTGGTGTACTTGGGTTTTGTCTTTTTTGTTGAAGGATTGAAGATGGACCCTAAGAAGGTTGGAGCAATTGTTGAGTGGCCTACACTAATAAACATTGGAGAGGTAAGATCATTCCATGTATTGGCTAGTTTCTACCAAAAGTTTATCAAAAGCTTTAGTAGCATTTGCACACTTATTACTAAAACAATGAGAGGAGATAAGAAATACTTTAAGCGGACATCTAGAGCACAAAGAAGCTTTGAATTGTTGAAGCAAAAGGTGATAGAACAACCATTGTTAGCATTACTAGATTTTGACAAAGTATTTCAAGTTGATTGTGATTCTAGTGGGAATGCAATAGGGAGCAATGTTGAGTCAAGAAAGGAGACCAATAGCTTATTTCAATGAGAAGTTGAATGATGCCAGAAAAAGATATTCAGTTTATGATTAGGAATTATATGCCATAACTCAAGCCTTGAAGAAGTGGAGACATTGTTTGTTGCCTAAGTATTTTGTGTTGTACATTGACCATCAAGCTTTGCAATAGTTAAACAAGCAAGGAAATTTGAACCAAAGACATATGAGATGGGTTGAGTTCTTGTAGAGTTATACATTTGTGTTGAAGCATATAAGTGGTAAGTCAAACAAAGTTGCAGATGCATTGAGTGGGAGAAGGAATTTGTTGATAGAGATGAGGATAGAAGTACTGGGTTTTGAAGAACTGAAGCATGTGCATGAGGATGATCCAAATTTTGTCAAAGCTTTGAAATAATGTGAAGATTCAGTGGTGATGAACCAGAGCCAAAGGTTGGATTGCTTCATTTAAGAGGATATTTTTCTCAAAGGAAATTATTTGTGCATTTTGAGGAGTTCATTGAAGGAGAATCTGATTAAAGAGAAGCATAATGGAGGACTAGCAAAACATTTTGGAGTTGATAAGACAATATCTTTGGTGAGTGAACACTATTTTTGGCTATAGATATATAAGGATGTCAGGAAGTATGCTCAAAGTTTCAGAGTTTGTCAAGTAGCAAAAGAGAGTAATCAGAATACTGGATTATACAAACCTTTGACAGTAATGGAGAGACCTTGGGAAGATATAAGAATGGATTTCATTTTTGGATTGCACAGAACATAGAGAGGTCATGATTCTATAATGATAGTA
Organism: Sequoia sempervirens; assembly: GCA_007258455.2. Lineage (NCBI taxonomy): Eukaryota > Viridiplantae > Streptophyta > Pinopsida > Cupressales > Cupressaceae > Sequoia > Sequoia sempervirens. The sequence continues at coordinate 8,526 of VDFB02233153.1, read as the reverse complement.
GTGGATAGATTTTATAAGATGGCACATTTTATTCCCTACAAGAAGACTAATGATGTTGGGTGTATGTTGCTAACCTATTTTTCAAGGAGATTGTGAGACTACAGGGATTACCAAAGAACATAAGCCTGTGGTAGGGACACCAAGTTCATTGATACTTTTGGAGGACATTGTGGAAGAAGATGAAGATGTATCTAAAGTTCAAATCAACATATCACCCACAAACAAATGGATAGTGAAGTACCCAAAATCTGCAATGTAAGACCAACCTCAAAAACTCATTAGAAGGGTTAGTATAACACACAAATCTGCAAATACCTCCATGGAATATATTGCAAATGCTTTCAAAAATGCAACAAATGATAATATAAAGACTAAAACACTATGAAAACAAAAGCAAGCTACCTATTCCATGTTGGATTGGTGTCACATGTGCTAGTGACCCTTTCCCAATCCTTGATCAAAGCTCAAATTGTGCAAATGCAAATGGAGATGGTGGAGTGATGGTGAACAAGATCAAATCTCAAATGAAGAGAGTAACCTTGCAATAGATTGTGAAGATTGTGAAGGATTTGCTTGAGGATGATGCTTGTATTTAAAGATTTTCAAAATGTTGAATGTTGAAGAGGGACCAATGTGGGATCAAAAACAAGCCAATGAATTGAGGACACTTGTCACCATGTGATTGATGGATGTATGTGCAAGATTTGGGAAGAGTGCCCAAGAGGGGGAAATTTTGAATTCAAATTTGCAATTAATTTTGAGAGGGGGACAAGAAAGAAGAGCAATAAATGCCCTGTTTGACTTGTCATGTTGAGAGAAAATGAGATTTTAATAAATCAATAAAATTGATTTATTGTGCAAGTGGCTAGATCTAGATAATGCAAGTGGGATGTGATTAGTATTAGATTAGGATTAGATGATGATTATGTTGATTTAATGCTGATTAGATGATTTGACTTTTTGGACTTAAATACTTGATTTATTTAAATCAGAAAATGGTGGAATATGATTTAGGATTTGATTTAAATGGCTTTTTGATTTTTTTAATTAAATGGATAATGCAGGATGAAGGTTGAATGATAAGGATTTATTTGATAAATGAACTTATTTAATGAATGGATGAAAGTGATGAATTTGCCTAATGTAAGAGCTAATTTGACCGAATCTGATCGAATGCATAATGTGAATTTTGCATGTCTACATTTTTCCCCTCTTTGAAGCAATGTACTTGTTCGTTGGTTCAAGAATAAACTTGCCTTAATGAAATTAAAAATTTCATATTTTGGATACTTGTGGAAAAGTACAACTGGTATTGCCCTCAGTCGGCGAAAGATTCGATTTGAGGTGCGATCTACATGATAAAGTTGAAATGGGTGGTTATGGATGGCGATGCAAAGATGATTTCAAGATGCTTAGAATAACAATCTATATTATTCTAAACAACTTAAATGATGATATGATATGAGATGGATGAGATGTAAAGGATGCTTGAACTACTTGGTCTATATTATGATGATGATATGCAATGCATGTGAAATGATCAATGTTTCCTATGATGTGATATGAATGATATGTGGTATCGGTTTATTGATGGTTTCTGCAGTCACGAGATGGATGCATGATGGACTATTCATGATGCAATGTTAGCATGAAAATGAGATGATGACAAGAGGATCCAACAAGTCCATGATTGGTCGAGACTTTATTAGAGATGATGATGATAGATGATGATGATGATAAATGATGATGATTTTCTTATCAAGGATTGGGATTTTCAAAGGGTCACTTACTTTATTTTTGATAACACGCCTAAGTACGATGCATCAAGGTATAAAGGACCAGGATGGCGTTGTACTTAGTGTGATGGACTTTGACTCGACAAATAGATAGGAGTAATCTTGTTCACACTTGACATACGGAAACCTTGCTAGGATGCACTTTAGAAGTCTCAAACATCTCGGACCAAAACACGGAAAGGTATAACCAATCAATACAATAGTCAACAAGCTATCTGAAACATCCTCCATACATATCTAACAAAGCAAGTATTCGCCAAGTTATTTTACAAGAACGTCCAACAAGCATAGCAGACAAAATAATAATGATCGTTGCCCCATTCCTTTCTCTCTAAATCCTTCGTTCGGATATCATCGAGAGGTCCTTGTAATGAGCGCAATATGATAAATCAAAAGAAAAGATCAAGTATACAAGCAAGCCAATGTTCTTCATACCTTCAGCCAGAGGGATGTGTTTCAAAAGATGGGAGCCAAAACTTATTGCCAAAAGATAATGTCCATTGTCGGAACGGATCCTAGGACATGTTAATGACACGTCGTTTTGTTTACCCAAATTGGTTGATTTGATAAAAGAGCCCATTGTCGGAACGGATCCTAGGAAATGCTTTGTATCAAATGATGATGAAATTGATTTATGATTTACATGCCATTGATAAGAAAAGAGTTGACCAACTTGCTTACCGACAGACCTATACTTGAGATTTTGACAGTTTAGGTTTTCACGTTTGACTGCTAGACTTGTTTCTGACTGTTTTACCAAAGGTTGAGGGTGATGACGATTTATTATGGACGATTGATTATTGCGAGTGTAAGCGAGATGAGGTGGATGGATTTTTTCAAATATTTGGATGTTTTTGGAATTTTTGCAATGTTTTGAGGCTGTTTTTGGTAATTTTTTGAGGTTTTACAAATGTTTTGATTTTCGATTTTCCAATGTTTTTGGGATTTTCCGAGATTTTGACCAAGAGACTAACTAGAATTATCCTAGGGGCCTGGGGGGATTATCGATGAGCCTTGCCTCACGTTATACAGCGAGAGACCGCGTAGTTCGGTGACAACGATCGATTCTGAGATGAAGATATACATGATGAAATGTCGGTTTATTATGGCGAACTCCTATAGGGTAACCTAAATGTCTGGGGACTGATCAAAGATCAACCTTGCCTCGTTCAATTTCGAGAGCGGCGTAGTTCAACTAAACATTCTGATTTTTGGATTTTTGAAAATGTTTTGAATGTTTTGGATTTTTGATTTTTGATGTTTTGGATTTTACTACGATTTTTCGATGTTTTGGATTTTTTGATTTTTACGATGTTTTGGATTTTCTGATTTTGAGGACTTTAAGATCATACGAATCCGATCCGATGAGAATGTGCCCCTAGTGTGATGTAATAGACTACTCCAATAAAGGCAGGACAAACTGACCTTGAGAATGGACCGAGTAGTACTAGGAGGGATCATGATACGAGCACAGGACCAAGCTATGGTGCGGATGTGAGCGGATGAGTGATGGATGGAGATATGGATGTGATGGACGATGGAAGCGAAATGGAGGGATAATGTAGATCGAGCCATAAAGATCCTGGTGGATGGAAAGTGCTTATTTACGCAAGGCGCCTATTTGCCAGGTTTTCACCAAGGTACTTGCCCAAAGTGCCACCGAAGTGGTTTTCACTAGAGGGCGATTTTTCTTTACTGTGGCCACGATCCTTTTACGATTTTTTGGATTTTTGCTTTTGATTTTTGTTGTTGCAAAGGCGCTGTTTACGAGTTTCGCCGGGATTTTGGAACTTTTAAATTTTTTTGAATTTTTTGGTTCTATACCTTGAGAAAGAATTAGGCATAAAACTTTTTGAGATAGGAGCTATTCATGGGCTCCTGCAGAGGTTCCCCTTCGGGTGTTGATAACTGATATGCCCCTGATTTGTAGCTTGCTGTGACAATGAAAGGCCCTAACCAATTGGGTTCGAACTTTCCTTTGCTGCTGGGATTTGGGACATTCTTCTGATTTTCTTTTAAGACTAATTCTCCAACTTGGAAAGTTCTACTTCTGATTTTCTTGTTGTAGCTCCTTTTCAGTCTATTCTGATACACTTGCAGATGGTTTAAAGCATCCAAACGTCGCTCGTCCAATAGTTCCAGCTCATTCAGTCTTGAAACTCGATACTCCTCGTCCGTGATGAGGTTTTGCAATGATACTCTGAGGGATGGTAACTCGATCTCAATGGGCAAGATGGCCTCTGATCCGTAGACCAAGGAAAATGGTGTGGCACCAGTGGGTGTGCGGATGCTGGTTCGGTAAGCCCAAAGGGCAGGATTAAGTTGCAAATGCCAGTCCGACTGCGTCGTGGCCCCATTTTCTTAAGAGATTTTGAGATGGTTTTATTTGTAGCTTAAGCGGCCATTTCCTTAGAGGATAGTATAGAATTGGAAAGCGATGTTGGATTTTGAATTTATCCACATAGGTCCCGCGGACTTCGATTTACGAATGGTGTCCCATTATACGAGATAATAGCACGTGGGACACACCATAGCGGCATATGAGATGGTTAGGGATGAACTTTGAGATCTCTTTCTACATTATGTAGGTCATGAGTATGGCTTCAACCCACTTGGTGAAGTACTCAGTTGCAGTTATAATGAATTTGTGACCATTGGATGAGGTGGGTGTGATTTTCCCAATGAGATCGAGTCCCCACTGTGAAAAGGGCCATGGTGTGATGATTGGATGAAGCTCTTGAGCTAGAGCATGGATGAGGTCCCCGTGTTGCTGACACTGTAGACACTTCTTGACGTATTCATGTGCCTCTCTGTCCATGGTAGGCCAGTAATACCCACTCCTCAACAATTTCTTAGACAGGGTCATGCCACTCGAATGAGAACCACAGATGCCGTTGTGCACCTTAGTTAGGGCAGCCGAAGCCTCCTCAGGGTTAAGACATCTTAGTAAGGTTCCTTCTATGCTTCTGCGATAAAAGGTTTCTCCTAAAATGACAAAACGAGATGCTTTCTTGATAAAGGTTCGTCTAAGGCTTGAACGCAAATCGGCGGGAATGATACCTATCCTAAGGTATGTGTAAATGTCTTGGTACCACTGATCATTTGGACCAACGATTTCACCCACAAATTCTGACTCTGGTACCTTGAATGCTGGTACGAGAAGCTGCTCTACCAAGAAGTCGTATTTCGGAACATTTTGAGGGATCTCTAAGAGTGATCCAATAGTTGCCATTGCGTCTGCTGCTCTGTTGTTGGTTCTTGGTACTTGCTCAAATGTGATGTCAACAAAATATTCCTTGAGATTTTCCACGAGCCTTTTGTATGGAGTTAGCTTATCATCCTTTGTTTGGTACTCATTGTTCACTTGATTTATGATAAGCTGTGAATCTCCATATACCTTCAATGCCATAATGTTCCACTGTACTGCTATCCTGAGACCTATAGTTAAAGCCTCGTATTCTACAATGTTGTTGGTACAAGGGAATGCTAGTTTGTATGATCTTGGTATACAATCCCCTTGTGGAGTGATGAAGAAGATACCGGCGCCGGACCCATGTTGTGTGTAGGAGCCATCAAAGTATAGTTTCCAATGAGTAGCTATGTCAATGTTGAAAATGGATTCATCTGGAAATTCTGAAACAAGTGGGCTCTCCGCATAGATAGGTGCATCTGCCAGTTGGTCGGCAATGACCTGTCCCTTGATTGCCTTGCGCTCCACATACTCAATGTCATATTCTGATAATATCATTACCCACTTAGCCATTCTTCCTGTAAGCATTGCCTTTGAAAGAAGATACTTTAAGGGATCAATTTTAGCTATGAGTTTGATCTTGTGTACCAACATGTAGTGTCTGAATTTTTGGGATGCAAACACCACTGCTAGGCAAGCTTTTTCAATTAATGTATAGTTTAACTCATGGCCCACCATTGTACGGCTGATGTAGTAGATGGCTCTTTCTATTCCATTTTCATCATGTTGTGCTAGGAGAGCACCAAGGGCTGCTGCAGTTGCTGAGATATAAAGGATCAATGGTTTGTTCTGAATTGGAGGCCTTAGTACTGGAGGTGTTAACAGATATTCCTTGATTTTGTTGAAGGCTTGTTCACATTTGTCATCCCATTTGTACGTTACCCCCTTGTGGAGTAGGTGAGAGTAATGGATTTGTTTGTCTGCTAATTGTGCTATGAACCTGCGAATTGACTGAAGCCTGCCTTGGAGACCTCTCAGTTGTTTCAATGTCCTAGGAGCTTCCATTTCAAGTATTGCTTTCACCTTTGCCGGATCAATCTCAATGCCTCTCATTGACACTATGTAACCCAACAACTTTCCTGATTGTACGCCAAAGACACACTTCTTGGGATTCAAGCGAACCTTGTATTCTTCTAGTCTGTCAAAGATAGCACTCAAGACCGATATATGATCCTCCTTCTTTTTGGATTTTCCCAGGATGTCATCAACATAGTCCTCAACTGTTTTGTGGATCATGTCATGGAATATTAGTGTCATGGCCCTTTGGTATGTGGCCCCGGCGTTCTTTAAGCCGAATGGCATTACGTTCCAGCAGTATGTTCCCTATGGGCAAGTGAAAGCCGTCTTGTGTTGATCTTCTTTTGCTATCATAATCTGGTTGTATCCTGAAAATCTGTCCATAAGTGATAGCATCTCATGCCCTGCTGTCATGTCTACTATCATGTCGATGTTAGGCAACGGAAAATCATCCTTTGGGCAAGCCTTGTTCAAGTCCCTAAAGTCCGTACAGATTCTTATGGCTCCGTCGGGCTTTGATACGGGTACCAAGTTCGATACCCATTCTGGATAATCAATTGGTCGAATGAATCCCACATCTAATAGCTTTTTGAGCTCCATTTTGACTAACAAAGCAATTTGAGGATGCATTTTGTGAAGCTTATGTCTCACAGGTTTAGCTTTAGGATAGACTGCCAAGTGATGAACCACTACCTCTGGATCCAATCCTGGCATATCAGCATAGGTCCACGCAAAATTTATCTTCCTTTCCTTTAAGAAGGTAGCCAACTCCTCTTGTTCTTTGCATAATAATGACTCAGCGTAGAATGTAATATGAGGAGTTTCTTGTGTTCCCATATTGATGGGGTTGCACTTTTCTGCTAGCATAGCTGACTTTTCTTGGTGTATAGCTGTAAGAGGAAGATTGAATCCCCCATCCTCAGGCGCCTCAGAGAGGTTTTCACCATTGGATGCATCCTTTCTTTTTACTTTTTCAGAGTCGGAGAGTGCCACAAGGTGGTTTTCACTCAAGGACTTGGAGATTATTCTCAATTTTTTATTTTTGCGACTGAGGGATTCAATCGTTTCTCCATAGTATGCATGTGTATCCAGCTCTATGATAAAACCTGCCTTATGATCCCCACATGGAATGTCATCCCTAAGTCCCATGAATTCCGAGTGCGCCTTATCGTTTTCAAACATGTCAAGAATTGGTGGTCCTCGTTGGTCGTAATCAATCAGTTGGGGATAGACTAATCGAATTTCATTGCTTTGGTTTTCAGACTCATAAGACAAGGTGCTAATCATAAGGACATTAGTATCCTCAAACAGCAAAGGTAATCCTATTTCTGGTGACTCAGTTAAATCAGTGGGCATTCCTAAAGTCATGGAGGATTTTGGAGTAGCTACAGATTCCTGAGGAGGCGTTCGGTTCCGTCTATCCTGGGCACCTCGGCCAAGTACAGTTACCTTAGGAGTAGGATGACCAATGCCAAGATTTTTTATTTGCTTCTCAGGTATAATGGGTATTACACGCCCATTATTATCTTGGCCTAACCCTTGGTTCCGGTTATAGCCCATCAAGAGCATCAGCTTCATACCTCTGTTTCGTTCGTCCATAGGCAATTCAACTGCCGGTATATCATCTCGATAAAGGAGATGAGATAGGTCCCCCTCTAATGTTTCCTGACCAAGATCTCCTGCACTTGGGAAGGTAGGGTTTCGTTCATAGGATCCTTGAGATGTTGAAGCTTCTTGTGATTGTGGTCGTCCTCTTGATCTAGGAGATTGTGGTAGCTCTCCTACTACAAAAGCATTCTTAGGCATTGAATAGTTTCCACAACCATCATCTTGTATTATGACTTTGATATCAAAAAAGGCGGGGATGGCGGGGGTGGAGGGTGTCTCTGTCGCAGAAGTGAGAGTGGCGGGATCCACATAAGGTGTTGATGGGCCTTCATCATTCTTGGGTACTTGCGGGATCTTGTAGTATTTTGCCTCTAGATTTTTGCAGTAGGCAAATGGCTCAGGATCTCCATGGATAGTAACCTCTTGACCTTCATGTGTGACTTTCACACATTGATGAAAGGTTGAAGCTACAGCTTGCATTGCATGTATCCATGGTCGCCCTAGGAGAATGTTGTATGGTAAATCGAGGTCCAAGACCTGACAGTTGGTTTGCATGATGGCGGGTCCAACCTGGACAGGAAGATGAATGGTGCCTTGGGATACCCTTTCCTGGTCATCGTATGCTCTTATTGTGATGCCTTTTCCTTTGTCAATTGAATCCTCTGAAATGTTCAAATTCTTTAGAAGCTTTAAGGAGCAAATATTTAAGCCTGCACCTCCATCCACCAAGACTCTCTTGACTTTCTTTTTATTTACGTACACCTCCAGATGAAGTGCACGGTTGTGAGATGGTTGTGTGGGGAAGTCTTGTTCAGAGAATGTAAGAATGTTAGGTGTGGTGATACTTGCGACCAT
>VDFB02233151.1:0-10002 GCA_007258455.2 Sequoia sempervirens | reverse complement strand
GACACACATCAGGCCACAGATCACATCACTCCCGCAGGCCTACTCCGAGTCATCATTCGGGGCACAGTTAGGGTTCTATTGGTTCAGCTCAGAGGTCAGTACAGGGTCAGCCACCAGTGATAGATCCTACCACTTTTCAGAGTCCAGCAAAGAAGGGACTCCCCATGTGTTTACTACTGTTGAGATGATGCCCTCATTCACAGTTCCCTCATCCTCACAGCCACAGGGCACTACAGGACCGTCCATTGTTTCAGAGCCAGTGACAGGGCCTCGGCCACCACCACATTCTTCACCCCGAGGGGATGATGAGAGCCTACCCTAGGGGCATATTTGTATTTGGACACATTATGTTTATTGTTGAGCCTGCGAGCTCCATTTTTGGGATATCCATTGACTCTATCCTGTGACATTGCATATTTTTGAGATGAGATTTATATGATGATGCAGTTTTGATGCGACCTATATGTGTTATGTGATGTTCTATACATTATGTGTATATGATATACGATGCTTAATTTATGATGCCATTTATGTATTATGATGTCTATGTGGTGATTTGTTTGTTGATGCCATGATGATGCACTATTCATATGCTTATGTTAATGATGTGCATGATACCTTTATGTAAAAGATGCAATGATGATGATTATGTTAATGCCATGTTTGTGATTATGTATATGATGTAATGCCATGTATGATACTATTTAATGCCATGGATATGTATGTATGGACCTAATGCAATGGATATATCATGTATGCACTTACGTTTGTTTTTGAATGACACAGGATATCATCGCAGGATGGACGAGAGAAGATGGTGGGACTGACGAGAGAAGATGACCAGACCAAAGAGGAGAAGATATGAGACCTATGAGAAGATACAAATCCTTCAAAACTTTACTACAAGACTTTTAATATTCGTTGCTCTTTTAATCATCATTGGGCAAACTGTTGTAATGGTCAACAAACACCAAGATATGACGTAGATCTAGGTGTGCAAGGTTGTACCATTACCCAAGACAGAACAGTCATAGACAAGGATGGTTATGACTCATACTAGGAGCGTGCTTGCCCCAGTCTTGTCGTCATAATCAACCACAGGCAGAAAAAGACAATGACAGATCAGGAAACGTCGTTGCTTCTCTAACTCCTGTTTCCAGGACATCCTTGAGAAACTAGTGACATGATTGCCAAATTACAAAAATAAAGTCTCTATCATGATATGTCGTTGCTTTTCTAAATCCCAAGATCAGGATCTCGCTGAGAAGCTAGTAGTCATGCGTGTCAATTGTCATGTTACATCACTGCTTCTCTAAATCCTGCTTAGTGGGATCTCGTTAAAAAACTAATAACATGATAAGAGATGAAAAGACAGTTACCAAGTGTTTGTCAAGTGCATCCGGGTAGCCATTGTTCTGATGCCAAGGTGTCATATTTGACGATGTCAAGATGTCTGAGTGTTTAAAGTTTTGACGACCTTGAAAATGTCGAGACTTGGTGAATTCAGGAAGGACACATCCTGAATGATGCCGAATGATGGGAGGATTTGATCCCTAATGGTCGTAAGGGATCCCTCAAAATAATGACGATGCTTAGGAAGGACACATCCTAAAGCATAAAGGACAGAGTTGGTTCTTCAGAAGGACTCATCTGAAGAATGCTAACGTCAGGAAGAGTGATCCTTAGATGTCAAGAGGATCGCTCGAAGGGCCGAATGACGATGATGACGCCTAGGAAGGACACATCCTAAGGCGTAAATGACAGAGGTTATCTTTCAGAAGGACTCATCTGAAGACGAACCAAAATTTGACAGTTTGACCGGTTATAATGATTTGGTTTGCTTTGACTTATGTTTGACTGAGGTTGAGTTGTGTTTGATTAGATGCCGATATTGTCATGATGCGAGTGTCATGTTGAATAAAAGATTGCTTTACTTTGTTTCAGGAGTTTTCTTATCTGAAGATTGATTGAAGATTTTTGACGTGTGTGCCATTTTAGTGTCATGAACCCTAATGGACTGACCTAGTGCGGCCTCGGGGGCTCATCGATAGATGGCCTTGCCTACGTCATACACTCAGAGACCTCGTAGTTCGACACGACCAAATGACGTTGTCTTGATGAGTAAAATATTACGCCATGATTTATTTTGACAACCTAATAGGACTGACCTAATGTCTCGGGGACTCAAGTATGAGTCTTGCCTACGTAGCAAATGCGCAGAGACAACGTAGTTCGGACAATGACATGGACTTATTGACTTGATTGACTTGGACTAGAGATGACAGTGCACTTGTGTGCCTTGCGTGGTCGACTGTTTTGTTTGGTTTTCTTCAGGACGTTTTATGATTTTTTTGTCTTTTTTCAGGACATTTTGCGATGTTTTTGTCTTTTTTCAGGACATTTTATGATGTTTTTGTCTTTTTTCAGGACATCTTATGATGTTTTTGTCTTTTTTCAGGACATTTTGTGATGTTTTTGATCTCACGTGTCATCCACTGCAGTCGCATGATAAACATTGTGCCCCCAGTTAGGTTTAAGACTTAGCCATTTGCAAGGGATACAGATAGGATGCTGTTGAGTTACTGGACAAATAGTCGTAAGGACTTGATGTCAATCGTTCATCCACTAGGACAGGTAGAGTAGGATGTGATGGTGACTTGCGGAATAATGGCGAAGATAGCTTTCATCCTAAGCCAAGTTTAGACCAAGCGACAATAGATGGCAGAGCAATGATTGATTACGCATGGCTACTGTTAAGCTTTCACCATGGTACTTATCCGCTGCACCCGCTAATTTCAGATTTTCACCATTGGATCTAATTATTTTCTTTTACTATTTTTATGATGTTTTGATTTTTGGTGTCACTCAAGAGTCACCGCTTTTCTGGCCGTTTTATCAAGGTGACCATTTTTTTCATTTTTCATTTTTTTTTTTTATCAGTCTCCAAAATTCTTGTCCTTCCGATGCTATAGCGAGAACTTTCGAGGTGTAAACCGCTGATGGTTCACTAATTGTTCCCTCTATCCGAGTCAATACCAGCGATAAGTGCTCCAGAACCAAAAGAAGATATGATGAGAGTGGACCTGCCCGCCTTTGGTTCAAACTTGCCCTGGCTTTTCTCTGTCTGCTTGGTTCTTAGGGTTCTGCATGAGAACCAAGTCGCCAATGTCGAACTTTCTGACCATGACCTTTTTATTGTAGCTGCGACAAAGGCGATTTTGATATGCCTGGAGGTGATTCAATGAGTTTTGTCTTCTTTCGTCTAGCATTTCTAGCTCGTGCAAGCGTGATTGTCGGTATTCCTCTTCATTAGCTAGACCCTTCAAAGAGACCCGTAGTGAAGGAATTTCGACCTCAATGGGTAAGATGGCTTCCGCGCCAAAAACCAGGGTGAATGGGGTAGCTCCTGTAGGCGTATGAATGCTAGTTCGGTAAGCCCACAAAGCATGGTTAAGTTGTATGTGCCAATCGCGGCCAGCGTCATTGACAGTCTTTTTAAGGATCTTGATAATGGTTTTATTCGACGCCTCGGCTTGGCCGTTTCCTTGGGGGTAGTATGGGGATGAAAAGTGGTGTTGGATATGGAATCGCTCACATAACTCACGTACGTCTTGGTTTTTGAACGAACATCCATTGTCAGTGATGATGGACTGTGGGAGCCCATACCGGCAAATAATGTAATTGAGGATAAACTTTGATATTTGTTTGCCAGTAATGTATGTCAATGGAATGGCTTCGATCCACTTTGTGAAATACTCAGTGGCGGTGATAATGAATTTATGGCCGTTGGAGGAGGTTGGATGAATCTTACCCACGAGGTCGAGTCCCCATTGAGCCGAAAATAGCTTCCGGAGAAGATTGGCCGAAGTTCCTGTGCTGGGGCATGGACCAAATCACTATGGATCTGACACTTGCGACAGGTTCTGACATATTCTATTGCATCTGTTTCCATTGTCAGCCAATAATATCCAAGTCTCGTTAGTTTCTTAGCCAGAGTAGGACCACTCGAATGAGATCCGCATATACCGTCGTGTACTTCTCGTAAGGTCGTACATGCTTCATCGGTGTCAAGACATCTAAGGAGGGTACTGTCGAAACTACGGCGGTATAGGGTGTCACTGATAATGGCATACCTTGCAGATTTTCTAATAAAGGACTTCCTTTGGTTATTGGATAGGTTCGATGGAAGGGTGTGAGTCTTTAGATAGTCATAAATGTCCTGATACCAAGGAGGGTGGGGACCAACAAGTTCACAAACCATTTCCGACTCTGGGATATCATATGCTGGTATCAACAGCTGTTCTACTAGGAACTCAAATTGCGACACATTTTTAGGGATGTCCAAGAGAGAACTAATAGTAGCCATTGCGTCTGCTGCCTTATTCTGTACCCTGGGGATTTGTTCAAAAGACACTGATTGGAAGTATGTTAGGAAACTGTCCACCATCCTCTTGTAAGGAAGCAACTTCTCATCCTTTGTTTCATAGTCACCATTCACTTGTTTGATTACCAGCTGGGAATCCCCGAATACAAGCAATGTCTGAATTTTCCATTTGATTGCCAGCTTGAGACCTGTAACTAGTGCTTCGTATTCGGCAATGTTGTTTGTGCAAGGGAAAGAAATTCGAAATGACTTAGGGATTGAATCCCCTTGTGGTGTGATGAACAAGATTCTAGCCCCTGAGCCATGACCAGTGTGGGACCCATCAAAATACAGTTTCCATGGTGTTGCTGGTTCCGTGTGAAAAATGGATTCGTCAGGAAAGTCAGTTACCAATGGATGAGAGGCTTGCATTGGCGCATCTGCCAGTTGATCTGCTATTACTTGCCCTTTTATCGCCTTGCATTCAACATACTGTATGTCATACTCACTTAGGATCATGACCCATTTTGCCAATCGGCCTGTTAACGCTGCTCGACTTAATAGGTATTTCAATGGGTCAATTTTGGCAACTAGTTGTGTCTGATGATTGAGCATGTAATGCCTTAGTTTTTGGGCTGCAAAGACAACTGCGAGGCATGCACGTTCAATGTATGTGTAATTCAGCTCGTAACCGATCAGTGTGCGGCTGATGTAGTAGACTGCTCTTTCTTTCCCTTCATGATCATTTTGAGCCAGTAATGCCCCCAGTGCTGAACTAGTGGTTGAGATGTATAGAATTAATGGCTTTCCATGAATAGGCGACATGAGGACTGGCGGTGATAGCAGGTAATCTTTAATTTGCTGGAAGGCCTGTTGACATTTATCTGTCCATACAAAGGGGACACCTTTGCGTAACAAATACTGGAATGGGTGGCACTTATCTGCCAATTGAGCTATGAAGCGGCGAATAGATTGCACTCTGCCTTGTAGGGTTCTGAGTTCACTGATCCCTCTGGGTGGAGGCATGTCTATGATTGCTTTAACCTTGGCCGGATCGACCTCTATGCCTCTTCGGGAAACTATGTACCCCAATAGCTTACCTGACGTGACCCCAAAAACACATTTCTTAGGGTTCAACCGAACCTTGTACTCTTCTAGTCTCTTGAAAATTTTGTCAAGTACCTTCAAATGATCTTTCCTTGTTGTTGATTTGGCCAATAAGTCATCTACATAGTCTTCCATTATATTGTGCATCATATCATGGAAGATCGTAGTCATAGCCCTTTGGTATGTGGCACCTGCATTTTTGAGACCGAAAGGCATGACGTTCCAACAGTATGTACCCCATGGGCAAGTAAATGCTGTTTTGTGTTGGTCCTCAGGAGCAATGCGGATTTGATTATAACCAGAGAAACCATCCATAAGGGATAGCATCTCGTGTCCTGCAGTTAAATCGACTATGATGTCAATGTTGGGAAAAGGAAAGTCATCCTTTGGACATGCTTTGTTTAGGTCCCGGAAATCTGTACATACCCGAATTAGTCCATTTGGCTTTGTCACCGGTACTAGGTTGGAAATCCATTCAGCATAATCTATAGACCTTATGAATCCGGCATCCAGTAATTTCTTTAACTCTGCCTTAACCAATAGAGCAACTTGTGGGTGCATTTTGTGCAACTTCTGCTTGACTGGTTTAGCATTGGGTACTAGTGGCAGATGATGTAGAACCAGTTTGGGGTCCAATCCTGGCATGTCGGTGTAGGACCATGCAAAGTTTATTTTTCGTTCTGCAAAGAATTTATGAAATTTTGGTTTCTCTTCATTAGTCAATGATGCCGCAAATAGGACCATCTTGGGGTCGTCTGGAGTCGAAATGTTATCCTCTATGGTGTCCTCAACAAGCATGGCCGATCTCTCCTGTTGAACGGGGAGAAAGTCCAGTCCTCCATCTTTGGGCGCCTCTGAGAGGTTTTCACCCGCAGATACGTCCTTTGCATTTTCATTTTCATCACACAAGAGGCTTTCGGTTTCACCTAGAGACGCTTTCTATTTTTACTATTTTACTTCTTTTATGATTAGAGGACTCAACCATCTCACCGGCTATCGCGCTCTGTGATCGAAGAAAACTCTGATTTCCAGGACGCTTTACCTGGTATGCCTTTCACGTAATCCCATGAATTCAGCAATGGCTTCATCATTTTGGAATGTGTCCAGAACTGGCGGTCCTTGTTGGTCCCAATCGACTAGTTCAGGGTAGACTAATGAAATGCCATCGTCAAGGCTAGTGAATTCGAGTGAGGATGCCGATAGCATACAAATGGATGCGTTGATGTTGTAGATGAGGTTATCATCGTCTAACTCGACATCGGACTCTATCCAGTATTCTCCTTCACTAGTGTCATATTCGTTATCATAATAAGGGGTGAAGGTTTGAGAGCCCTGGTTATCAATATCATCTGATACTTCGGATAGATTAGACTGAGGGGGTTCGGGTGGTGGCTGTTGCATGTCATGAGACGTGGTAGTGGGGTTTTGACTATTTGGTGTCTGCTCAATTTTGAATGTTTTCCAAAATCGTTGTTCAGAGGTCAATTCCCCTGGTTCGACAAACAAGTCATCAAGACAACAGTCACTTAGGGATCGTTCGGAGCCAAATTCCCACTCGTGAGAGTCTGTTTTAGTGAGGTATTCCTCGGTAGTCTCAACACTTTTAGAAGCATGTACTCGCTCACTGGAAAGTTCATGGGTACGTCGATCGTCATTGTCGAGTGAACCAAACCCTAATCCAAGATACTTCGGAATTTGGAAAGTTTCTATGGGTTCTCTTCGACCAGTTTTATTTTTCCCAAGGCCACTAGTACCATCGTAGCCTTTAGCCTTCATGATATTGTAACCCTTGCCATATTTCTGGACTGGTAGTGGAGGTAGTGAGACTGTGTCCTTGTAGATCCATCCTGTGATGTCGGTAAGATCTTCATCACTCATGTCTCCCCACTTGATGAAGACTGTATTCGGTGGAACTTTGAATGTTTCTTGCGGTTCCATTCTGAAACATGGTCGACCATATATCTTTGGAGGAGTAGGTATTGTAGTTATGTTGTATGCTGTATTTAGTTTGAACTCTCCGCAGCCAAGGTCCTGGATTCTATCAGTTGGTTCGGGCTTAAGGTTGGTGGAGGGTTGCGATACGTCCGAAGACGTGGATGGAGGAGATGTGGAAGATGACCCGAGCATGGAAGGGTCGATGTATTTGGACGAGGAGCCAGGTGCTTCCCGGTTAATAGGTACTTGGTTTTCAGAGACACCCCTTAAATTGGTACAATATTGGAAAGGGTCGGGGTCTCCGTATATGGTGATTTCTGTACCGTCAAAAGGGAACTTGAGGCAGTGGTGGTAAGTTGACGGAACGGCTTTCAAAGCGTGGATCCATGGACGGCCAAGTAAAATGTTATATGGTAGTTCTAAATCCAGGACCTGGCAAGTTGTGTCGACAATGAGTGGTCCCACTCTGATAGGGAGAGAGATAACACCTCGCGAAGAGCGTTCCTCGTCATCATATGCTTTGATCACTATGCTTTTTGTTGGGTCTACACATGCATCAGAGAATCCAAGAGCCTTAACTAGTTTAAGGGAGCATATATTCAACCCTGCTCCACCATCTATTAAAACCCGTCTAACCTTGTGCTTGTGAACAAAAACTTCTATGTGTAACGCATCATTGTGATTGGTTTTTGATGATGAGTAATCCTGATCCGAGAAGGTGACATGGTGCGGCGTGGTGAGATATCCCACCATAGTTTCAAACTGATTGACATCGATGTCCTTTGGGACCGACGACTCTAAGAGAGTTTTATCCAGGATTTCTTTGTGTGCGGGAGAAATACGAAGCAGCTCAAGGATAGATATTTGCGCAGGAGTCTTTCCTAGTTGGTCAATGAGATTGAACTGACTTTTCGGTTTTCCCGGTTGTGGGGTTGAGACAGGTTTTGGTTGTTTAGCTGATGGAGCTAGTTGTGATTGCTTAGCAGATGGGCCTCCTATAATAATCTTGGCTTGTCTAGGGGGAGGCGGATTGGGTATAGTGACCTTGCCACTTCGCGTAGTAGCATTGCACTGTGGTGCTCTCTTGATCGTGATGGTGTGGATGTATTCCTCGTCTGTTCTAACATTA
This sequence comes from Sequoia sempervirens, assembly GCA_007258455.2. NCBI lineage: Eukaryota > Viridiplantae > Streptophyta > Pinopsida > Cupressales > Cupressaceae > Sequoia > Sequoia sempervirens. The sequence continues at coordinate 1,468 of VDFB02233151.1, read as the reverse complement.
TTTATTATTGGTCCCCCAGAGTAATCGTGGCTCGGGTGAAGTTAGCTTGGTTTTGTGGACCTAAAGTGGAAGCATTATGGGGACCATGATCCTGCAGTGGATTCTTTTGTATAGTATGATCCGAGTTGGAATTGAATTGCGATCCACCCACTGGCTAAAGGTGATTGTTGTCATATCTTGAATTACGCCGCTTGTCTACAATCGGAGGTCAGGCGTTCTTTGACCTTAAGGGTACTGGGTAAATCCATGGTCATCCCACTCCATGTCGGGTTTGGAATTGTCTGGGCCTGGGTGGGTACTTTTATTTCCGGAAGTGTGATGACCCCATGTTGAATGCATTTCTTGAGGACGTCTGCAATGGGTTCACCTAAATTGGTGTATGTGCGACCCCTAGGGAATTGTCTTGGTTGACGATATTGTCCTTGATGGTTTTGACCATTTTGACTATTCGAAGGAGTATTGGGGGGAGGTGTCGATGTTGTTGTTGGTCTATTTTGTTGTTGTACCCCTTTCAGAGCCAATACGGGACTTGCAGTCTTGGCGTCTACAACACCATCATTTGTGACATGTTTATTCTTGACCCAATATTTGTTTTTGTCAGCGGGTGTGTTGGTGTTTGTATTTTTGGAGCCATACTTCAGTTCTCCCTTTGCAATAAGGGCTTTCTCAATTTGGACCCCCTTTTCCACTAATTATGTGAAGGTTGTGCAACAATGTATTTGCAATGCGAATTTGAGGGGACCTAGAAGTGTTTGGACAAACATGTCGACCTTTTCCCTTTCAGGAATGTCAATGTGACATCGACTAGCGAGGCTTCTCCATTTTTGGAAGAACGGGATAAATGTCTCACCCGACTCTTCTTGTGTGAGATTGCACAAGCTAGTGATAGAGGTGTCCATGTCAATATTGTATGCGTAATTTTTTAGGAACCTTCTTTTGAGCTCATCCCATGATTGGATATCCTTTTGCGTTGAAAACCATTCAAGGGCTTGACCCGCCAAACTTTTGGAAAAGAGCCTCATCAAGTATGTGGGTTCGTAGGCGATATCCATACAGTTAGTTGCGAATTCTCGAAGATGCTCAATGGGATTTGTTTTGCCTTTGTATTTAGTGAAGTTGGGTGACACATATCCTGGCGGAAATGCAGGCATACGTAAGTTTGTGTCGAATGGGTATACGTCCAAGTCATATGATATTTCGGATTTTCCACCCGTAGTGAGCATGTTTTGCATTTGCCTCGCCATATCCCGCACTGTTGCTTTGAGTTCATCTATGGTGGGGTCATTGACATGTCCATACGTTGGATTGCCTGGTACACCAGGTGTTCTTGCGTGAGTATAGGTGTATTGTGGCGGTATGGGTTGTTGTGGTACGTATGATGTGTGTTGTTGGCATTGAAAGTTGTGACTAGGTGCATGTTGATGAGTGTGAACGTTGGATGAGTATGTTGGAATATGTCCCCCAGCTA
>VDFB02233149.1:0-14562 GCA_007258455.2 Sequoia sempervirens | reverse complement strand
GGAAAGGGTTTCAGTGATTCACAATTAGAGGGTTTTCTACCATGCACTTGTATTTGTGTGTTCGTCATTGCACAAACTTTAACTATGCAATTTTCATTTAATATTTGTTTGTTATTCCCAAATATGAAAATGATTTCACTTCTTTCATTTCGAAGATATTCTACCATGCAATTCTATTATTTTGTTCTTCCTTGCACAATAGTTCCCTTCCTAAGTAATCCACCCTTCTCCTAGTACCTAGTCCAAGGGATGACTCTTCCCCAATCCTTAACAATTTAAATTTACCACCTATTTTGTGTTGTCTTCCTGCCAAATCACTAGAGAGGCCTAGAAAGTCCACATGTGCACTAAAAAGGGTCTAGATGTGCCACAAATGTACATCTACAATCAATGATATACATTGAAAGAAGCCTAATTTGTTAAAAAATATACACAATATACCTTGGATGTTTTGATCCATGCACATCATGTATATCTTGAACAGATAAGACTTATATGTATGTATATTACTGTTCATCCTATTACAAAAGAAGGTATCATTCTTATTAACTTAAGACTCCTTTCAATGTATATCACTTGCATATAAATAGAGACTAAGTGTTGCACAACAATTCACTCTACAATTTTATTTTTCTACTTCATTCTTACTATGAAATATGGATAGGGTTTGATCAGTTGTCCTTCACAGGGTTTTCTACCATGCACTTCTATTTGTGTGTTCATCATTGCACAAACATTCACACTGCAAATTATTTTTTATATTTGTTTGTTATTCTGAAATATGAAAATGGTTTCATTCGTTCTCATTTCGAAGATATTATGTCATGCAATTGTATTATTTTTCTCTTATGTATGTACATATATACTCATTATATATGTAATTATGTATATATATATATATATATATTTATTTATTTATATATATGTATACGCATATGTATATGTATATGTATATGTATATATATGTAATTGTATATGTATATATGTATATATATATGTGTGTGTGTGTGTATGTATATAATTACATTCCTTCCCCACCTAGAACGTCTAGTTGAGAGCATTAATCGCTTGTCACCTCCTTCATTACCTCCACTGGGCAACTTGCCTTACGCATCCCTCCACATTTACTCGGCCTTACAAGTGCCTAATTCAGAGATCAAGGTTCATCTAATGCTCCAAATTCTCCCATATCCCGCTCATTGTCATTCTTTTTGTTTGTGTTTATTCTAGAGTCTCCGTTTGGTTACACACCCATACATGTTTGGATCTCCACAATTCATTATTGAGCTCTACACACTTCATTGTTTGGCTCTACACTCTCGAAAGCTCCCTTTCTCTTTCAGGTGAGGCTTTTTACCTCAATGGACCTGTACTAGGTCTTTCATTTTGATATGGTTGAAATGAAGAACATATTAAAACTAACATATATATATATACATGATATTCAGATCATAGTTTTTTTGTCATATTTTTATATATATGCCAGCATATGTACATGACATGCAATTGAAAGATTTTGTTGTAGAAAATGTGATTGTTACACTCTACCTGCACAAGATCAAGTGATTTTAGATCAATTCTTAATGCCTACCAATGCCTAACGGTTCTATACTAATTCTTTATGACTACAAATGCCAATCTATTGTATATTATGCATATATTTTTCACAAAACTGTAAATGTCCGGAGTTTCACCCTGATGTTGCTTACATTGGGTTTTTCATTTATATTTTTTATGCCTTGGAATACAAATATGTCTTATGCGATGCCAATGTTTGTCACAATAATTTGTAACTCAATATTTGGGGTTTCAACTTACACTATTTATGAATGTCAAGTCATTTCAGTTCAATTTCAGGGTTTTTTTATTCTATACGACTGGGAATATAGATCAATTGTATGCATTGTAAATGTTTATCACCCACTACCCTGTAACTCGGTATCTGGGGTTTCAACTTGTGTTGTTTATGAATGTCAATACATTTATGTTCCATACAATGTGATAGTTACACCCAATCTTCTCTAAGTGCTAAATATCAAGTCATTTTAGTTATCTTCTTAATCAATACCATGTTAGTGTGTAATCCAATCTTAAATGGATCTTCAATTTCATCATTTAACTCATGTATAGATGTTGGTATATGTATACATATATCCATTTCTTTAAATGTGTTCTTCATTTTAGTCTTTTAGACATGTTGGTATATTCGACTGACACTTGTTGTAAATTTGTGTCTTGTTCAATCTTCTCAGATGGTGTGAAATTTCAATTCATTTTTGGCTTATGCTTGCTCCCACCATGGAACCCAGAGAGGACAACACATGAACACATGACTAAATCTGAGAGCATTTTTTATAGGAAGTAATAGTGGACTGCATAACTTAACATAACATGAAAACTAAACTAATTCATCTAAAGGTTCCATGACTGCATTACTAACACAACTATTAAAAAGATCTAAACATACATCATGGATTATCTAACAACAAGAGTTCATTTTAAATCCATCACATTAAATTAATAAAAACATACATTTCCATTAAATAAATAATCATCAAAGATCATATATGTAGAGCTGCAAGTACATATACAAATTCCCTTACATGAGGGTACATCATAACCATTACATCTTTACATTGTTTACAATGATGATTCTTGAATTATCTTGGGAAGTATACATCAAGATCACAGTACATGATTCAACTGAAATACAAGACTAGTACATGAACGCAAAACTATCTCCTTGAAGTGGTACAAGATATGGATTTTCTACATAAGATACATTCTTCACACCACGAACAACAACAACGAAACCCGATAGAGGAAAAATCACAATCCACGACCATGTGGAACCCTAAGGTCCACCCCCAGTGCTAGGAGATAACACAAGGTTCCACTACAAACAAATAGTCAAGAAGACAACAAGCTAACATATACAAAGGATATACATGACTCCAACACAACACCACAACAACATTAACATCAAATGCAACACTTACATCACTTCCAGAGGTATTCACACAATAGAAGGGGATAACATAACTAGGGAATGCTAGACTACAATAGGGAAGAGTGTCATTGTATGGTCTTGGCATGGGTTACCCTAACAATCTCTCAATAGATGCTGACCCCCATCTATGGTTACCCTGACAGTCTCTCACTAGACGTTGGCCCCATAAGGTGATACATGTGGAACCAACATTCCTTTCATGAGGAAAAGGAAGATGTTCTTGCCAACCAAGCCTTCTCTACCCATCCTTAGCCTAAACGAGCACTACAGGCATGGGTGAGGCATACCAATAATCTTGTTTAATGTGAAAATTACCCATCCCCCCAATTCATTATTTAGGTTATCACTAGATTAAGAAACTCTCCAATGGGTTGTCCTGGACACCACTTTGGGTTCCAATCCCCATTGAGAGCCACTCTACTTTCAACTAGTAAACCCTAAAAATCAAGAAAGGAAATTACCATCTTACATAAATATGAATCCAACAAAGCAAGGCATTAACCATCTCGCACATTTCCACACTCACAGGATGTATGCACAATGCAAGGCATTGACCTTCTTATTACACTTATCAAAATCCACCAATCCAACCCGCAGTGGGCATTTGAAACATAACAATATATCAATTTAAAATAAAATATCAAATGGATAACATCTAGGTAAGCATGGTTCCATTAAGCAATATAAATTCTTAATAAGAACTAGGTTTTCTCAATAGATTCCAAGACATCATACTAATAATAATTTTGTCTAAGGATTTATACACTAACATTATTTAGTACATACCATCTAGTAAATATTCATTGCCATCTTTAAAATCTGCGTATTCCATTATTGAATAACCATACCTATTTTCCTATCAAATACAAATAGAAAATCATTTAGGCAACAACTTGACAATTAAAGATTATCTATTGTAACAATAATTCAATTTATTAAAATTACACAACAACTCTATTACATAGTGATAATTAATCAATTCCAAAACTTTTCCCTTGAACAAAATTAACTTTTCCCCCTGCTCTCAATTATTTAAATAAGAAACAAGTCAAATTACTCAATTGATTACACATCCCTTTTATCTAAAGACAATTAGATACTTATTTTAACTTTAATTTTTTCCAATTAAAATTTCTTAATTACATATCATTTTATTTCTACCATCTTCCTCCTACAAACACTCTCTTCCATAAATCAACATTATGTATATACTAATATATATATAGATACACACACACACACACACACACACACACACATATATATATACATATAATAGTATTATATTGTATATATTTATATATATAAACCAAAAATATAAAATAAAACCATATTACTACTTTAATTCCTTTCGACATGTATATCATGTCAACAACAATGAAATCATGTTATTATTGAATTTCAATCGGTTTAAGTCATATTAACACCAAAATGAAGTCATGAAACTTATATTATGAAGTATTCAATTTAAAAAGCACAGGCTACAAGATCGCATGTTGTGAAGACAACATTAAAGGTCACAAGGGAAAAAAGGGCATACCCAGATGCCAATGCTTGGACAACAATAACTTTGCAATAAGGAAGTACGCAGCCTCTAGGAGTGGCCTCAATGAGATCACTTGGCATAAATAATACAGAAGATGAACTCACCTCATACAAAACATGTATGTTGACCATTGAATAATTTCACAGACCAAAATATAATTTTGGCTTAAACAATGTCAAGTGAAGATGTCAGAAAGAAAATGCATTACCTAGACTTAGATATAGCTATATGCAGAAGATTTGGAAAACGCAATACATGTATCTATCACCAAGCTTGCATCAAATCTTTCGATGTAAAATCTAAGCTTACAGTTTTGAACATTAAACATCGAATACCCACTAAAGCATATATATCAACTACCAGGCAAAAAACATTAAGGCGAAACGCAAGAAAGGAAAATGCCAAATATAAAACATACGACTTATGCAAATCATAGCATATAAACATATCATCGAATCTCTCTAGATAACACCATACATACTAAACACCAAACTTTGCACAAAGATTTTGTGTCGAATGATAACAAAAATCAAGGCAACCAACAATCGAATGCCAAAGATATGGCAATATAAACTTCAACATCGCTATACATAACTAACTCTTTAAAATACAAAAAGTAAGGATGGTTGTGAGAGAGGATTTGAATTTCTTGGGTGGCAACGGGTGGCTGGTTCGAAAGATGTTGGTTCTAGACCAGGGGATGGCCCTTCTGGGGACGCGGCAGGCGAGAATGCAGATGAGGAAAAGGAGGGAACAGTGTCTGAGGATTGAGGCCCAGAGAAAGGTGGGGATCTAGGTGGAAAGGTCGCATATGAAGGTAAGTGTACCCCTAACTCTTCTTCGAAGGATGGGGCTTGTGGGTCTGGGTGCCTTGGAAATCAGGCTGAGGACAATCCTCTTAGGGATCATTCACAGGAGGATCCTAAGAAGAAGTGGGTTTCAATTTTCAGAACCAAGCCAGTTGGAAAATCCATTTTTCCCCTGATTAGTAATATCTCTTCCCCGAAAAGCGGGAAGTTTGCTATTCTGATTCCGGATCCTCTAATAGACCATAATGTATCTCTAATGGAGTCGTCACTGGTTGGCAAGTTTATGGGTCCATGACCAAATATTGAGGTGGTTAGGGACTTTGTGAAGAAGAGATGGAGAGTCAAAGGACAAGTAGAGGTTGCGGCTCTACCTCAAGGTTTCTTCTCTTTTTCTTTTTCTTGTGAAGAAGATAAATTTGTAGTTTTGTGTGGTGTCCCTTGGGTTATTGACAAGTCATCTCTGGCTATTAGGAAGTGGTCTCCAAAAATGAACTTCTCGAATGCTGCCTTTGAGGCAGTACTAGTCTGGGTGCGTTTACTTGGGTTACCACTGGAGTTTTGGAATGAGGATGTGTTTAGAGGGATTGTCAGCTCCTTTGGGGAACTTTTATCCATTGATGCTATGACTTCATCCAGAAAGAGGCTAGTTTTTGCTAGAATATGTGTGGGGGTTACCCAGTCCTCAGATCTCCCCTCATCGATTGAGATAGTTTCAAAACTTGGAAAATGGACTCAGAATGTAGAGTTCGAGACTCTACCCTTTGTGTTTTTTACTTGCAAAAAAGTTGGGCATTGGGCAAAGAAATGCCCGAATAATAAGCCTAAACCCAATGAGAAGGTGGCTCCTAAGGAGACTAAGATGTGGAAGGTTAAATCGGTGGAGAAGCCTTAGGAGGAAGAGAAAAGTGTTGATTTATTTAAGGAAGGACAAAAATTTAGTAGAGAGTGTAATCTCAGCCCAGAAAAAAGGAAAGGTGAGGACTCTTGCAAAGGATCTGATAATTTTGAAAATCCTGAAAGCAAGATTAAAGGCCTTGAAAGAGCAGAGGTTGATTTGAGAACCAAGGCTTCCCAGGAGGAGGATGAAAGAGCAGAAGGAGGGATGGATGAAAAGTAGAATGAGATCCTGAATGTTATCCCAGATTCAGTAACTGATAGTCTGGAGGATACTTCCCGCTCACACCAGAGCTTGGATAGGGGGGCAGAGGTCTATGAGAGGTCATGGGAGTCTAACTCTCCTAGTCATGTTGAGCCACAAAGCTCTCCGGAGATAGTGAAATCTACATTTGGGAATTCAGTTGGTTCTCCCAAGGGGGGGAATGAGGGTAGCAATCCCCTGTTACATAGAGCTATTGCAACAAATGATTTTATGGATGGGCAAGAGTTTATGGGTTTAGAGGATCTAGATCTAAAATAAGAAAACCTATACACTAAAGTTGAGAAGAAGAAGAGTAAAAAGGGGAATAATACAATGGGGGTTTCTAAAAGAAATAGGGCCAAAGCGGATGTGGGAATGCCGAAAGGTTCAGGTAGAAAATCAACTAAATGGAATAGAGAGCAGGAGTGTATTCAAAAAATTGCGGATGGAACTCAAAAAATCATCTTGGATTTATGTAGAACTCCATCTAAAAAATGAAAGTCATGTCATGGAATATTCGGGGACTAAACAGTTCCCATAAACAAGAAATTTTGCACAATTTTGCTAGAGACCATAAGCTGGATATTCTTATCATTCAGGAGACTAAAATGTCCAAAGCTCATGTGGAGTTGATTAATATTTTTAAGAATGGTGGTGTACATGGCTGTAGTTTGGATGGTGTCTCTGGGGGTTTGGTGACCTTTTGGAATCAGAATAGTATTCAAGGTACTCCAATTTTGGGAGATGCTAATCATGTGGCCACCAGATTTAAGCATATCAGAGATGACTTCAGTTGGATTTTGTCTAATATCTATGCGCCCAATTGTAAAACTGCTAGAAGTATTTTTTGGAAAAAACTTGAGTCTTTTAGGTCATGATTTCCGAATGGGAATTGGGTCATTATGGGGGAGTTTAATACACCCTTGCTGGAGTCTAAAAAATTTGGTGGATCTCAAATTCAATTGGATAGTAAGTTGGATTTGATGAACTTTATCAACTCTCAATATTTGCATGATGTGGACCTCAAGGGGACCACCTACACCTGGTCTAATAGGAGAGCAGGGAACGATCTCATTCAAGTTAGGCTTGACAGGGCTTTAATTTCAGATAATTGGCTGAAGGACTACTGTTGTTCGTTAAATGCTCTCTCCAGAATTGGCTCAGATCATTTCCCAATAAGTTTTATGGCTGAGTTTGTGTTAGGTAAGAGGAATTTTCCTTTTCGATTTGAGAAAATGTGGCTATCTCATCCTAAAATATTTAATTGCATTCATGAATGGTGGAACATAAATGTTAGTGGTACTGCCATGTTTAGAGTGGCTAAGAAACTTGGCGAAGTTAAATCTAAGATCAAGACTTGGAACAAGGAAGTTTTTGGGGATATTTTTGATTCAAAAGCTGCCATTCAACAGGACTTAAGGGATATTCAGGACTGTATCCAAAGAGATGGTTATGTGGGAGATATCCTTCAAAAGGAAAGTGAAATACTCTCTAAATATCATAATATTATCTCAAAGGAAGATGATTACTAGAAACAGAGATCTAGATGTGCTTGGCTTGCTACTGGGGACAAGAACACCAGGTTTTTCCACTTGACTACCATGAAACACAGGGCCTCTAATCGTATTTCCTATATAATGTGTGAACTCAATCCTAATACCTACAAAACAACAAGAACAAACACATTAAGTTAGAGATTGCAAGCAAGAACAAGGATTCCCCATGAAATCCATTAACATAGCTCAAATTAGGAAAAAAAAAGCAATGAAGAACACAATGAAATACAATAAAAGAGATTGAATCCTAATTAAACTAGCAAACTTATGATCCCATGGGGGAATTGGTGCCAATTTGATGTGAAAATTGGCCCTTTCCCAATTCCTATGATGCAAGATTTATGTGATGAAGAGATTTGATCCACTTTGTTGATGTTGAAGAGTGCTCCAAGCTAAAAGCACATAACCTAGCTAAGATTCAAAAATGATGGATGAAATTTGATAGATATTTGAGCATGGTAACTTTGCATAATTTGTGGATGATAAAATGAGGATATGAGCCTATTTATTTATAGAATGCCAAGATGGATGAATGTCCAAATTTGAGCAATGTGGGACTAACATTCATCCAATGGCAAAGATGCCACTTGTCAACCTATGAGTGGATGGAGGATGTGTGCAATTTTAGAGGATTGTGCCAATAAATGCATATTTTTAAATTTCAAATTTGTTGAAATGACATGTATAGAGGGAAAGGAAAAATGCAATAAGTACCACTTGGCTCAAGGCAAAGGACAAGTAGATAGATGCAAATGCCTTGTTGGATGTACATGTAACTTGGGTTTGAATTCAAATTTGAAGGAATATTCCAAAAGATACCTTGTTGAGGAAAATAGAGGATTTAATAAATCAATTAAATCTATTTTCATGTGCAAGTAGGAAAAGCTAGAGGATGGGACATGAATTAGAATTAAATTAATCTAGGGTTAATTAATTTAATAGGAGATTAGGTGATGTGACTTATTTGACTTAGATTTTAGGATTTATTTAAATCAGATAATGAGAAGAATGTGATAATAGATTAATTAAATAAAGATTTTGATTTATTTAATTAAAAGAGATGATGTTAGATCAAATTAAATAAGGTTTTAATTTATTTAATTTAATAGTAGACTTTAGAGATTTAATCAAATAAAATTAATTATTTAATTAAATAGGGATAATTAGATCTAATGATTAATTTAGTATAGAAGAATTCAACAATTAGATAGCGGTTATTTAATTAAGAGAGGAATGATGAATTTAAATGGATAGGAATTTGATTAAATGGCTAGGCAGAAGGATGATTCCGAGGATGAAACAATGTTAGTAGTAGTCAGTGCACAATGTCAATTGGTATATTTCGTGTCTATATAATGAAAGATGGGGTCAAAATTGAGAGAGAGGAAGAGATTAGAGGTGAAGCTATTCAGTTCTTTGTTGACCTTCTTTCTGCTGGAGAAGAGTTGAATGTGGATGCTCAAAATACTCTTATTGAGGCCATTCCTAATGTCTTGGATGATCATCAAAATAAGCTCTTGACGGCTATCCCGTCACAGGATGAGGTTAGGAAGGCAGTTTTTTTCTTTTGAAGGCAATAAGGCCCCTGGCCTAGATGGTTTCCCCATGTTCTTCTTCTAAGTGTTCTAGGAAATTGTTGTTGATGATATTACTAATGCTGTTAAAGAGTTTTTTGGGGCTAGGAAACTGCTGAAAGAGCTTAATGCTACCTTCATTGTTCTTAAACCTAAATTTCTTGGTGCTAACTCTTTTGATTCTTTCCATCCTATCAATTTATGCAACTCTTTTTACAAGATTATTTCTAAAGTGATCACTTCTAGGTTGCTTGGGGTTCTTCCTATGTTGATCTCTTCTCAGCAGAGTGGCTTTGTTCTGGGCAGACAGATTCTAGACTCAATAATTACGATTCATGAGAATATCCACTCTCTGGAAGTTTCAAAAAACCAAGGCTTCTTGCTTAAACTGGATATGGCTAAGGCCTATGATAGAGTAGACTGGAAATTTCTGATTAAAGTCTTACAAGCTTTTGGGTTTTCTGAAAGATTTCTACAATTGATATGGGAATTGATTTCTACCACTAGCACCTCAGTGATTATAAATGGGTCTCCTTCCCGTTTCTTTAAAGTGTCAAGAGGAGTCAGACAAGGGGATCTTGTCTCCCCAATTCTTTTCACCCTCATGGCTAAAAGTCTTGGGAGGCTCATGCATAAAAAAGTGATAGAAGGTAGCTTCAAAGGTTTAAAACCCTCTTCGGCAAATCTGGTCCACTCACATTAGCAGTTTGTGGATGACACAATGCTTATGGGAAGTGCTACTATTGGTGAAGCCGAAGCTTTAAAGAGTTGTCTTGTTCTTTATGAGGAGGGCTCGGGGAAAAATATTAATAGGACCAAAAGTTCCCTCTATTTTTTCAATACCCCTGAGCACAGACAGTGGAATATTGCAAATATCCTAGGCTGCAGTGTTAATTCCCTTCCTTCAACTTATTTGGGCCTTCCTTTAGGGTCCAAACCTCTGGAATCCTTTTGGATTTCTCTAGTTGATAGGTTCAACAGGAAATTAGTTGGTTGGAAAGGTTCCCTTTTGAGTCAAGCTGGTAAAGTTCTGTTACTTAAGGCTTCTCTTCAAAATTTGCCCATTTATGCTCTCAGTCTGTTAAAGATCCTGGCTAAGTTTGCTGACATTATTGAAAAGATCCAAAAACGGTTCCTCTGGTCGGGGGTTGAGGAGAAGAAGAGGATTCTGTTGGTGGCTTGGGATAGAGTGTGTAGACCCAAGAAGTCTAGAGGCCTTGGTCTGAGAAATATCAGAGTGTTTAATAAAGCACTCTTGGCTAAGCAGGTGTGGAGAAATTTTGAGGACATTCGGGAATGGAATTCTATTTGGCGTAGCAAATACTTGAGGGAGGTTGATTCCCTTCAATATTTTCTCAACTCTCAGAACCTTCCCTTTGGTTCTTTTCTATGGAATAATACCATTAAAGCTAGAGACTTGGTTGGAAAAGAAGCTCTTTGGAAGGTGGGCAATGGGCAAAAAATTTGGTTCTGGGAAGACAAGTGGATTGGCAAGGAGTGTCTGTGCAATAATCCAATCTATAGTATTTATATGGAGGAATGCAAGTCCAGGTTTGGTTGGTTGGTTAGGGATTATTGGAGGAATGATCAATGGGTTGAGATCTCTTCTATTAGTCAGGATCTTCAACCTCTGCAGGTTCTTCTTAATTCAATTAAGATCAGCTCTCAAGGGAGGGAGGACACTTTGATTTGGAAGCTATCGTCCTCTGGTACCCACTTTGTCTCTTTTGTTGTGGCCTCTTGTTACTCTGGCATTGATGCCCATGCTTGGGATAAGGTGTGGGTGAACAACCTTATTCTGAAAGTTAATTTGTTTGTCTAGATCCTTCTTCAGAATAAGCAGCTAACTAATGATAATCTTTATAAGAGGGGGTTCTCTTTTCCTAATAGGTGCTATTTGTGTTGTGTTGAGGCTAAGACCTCCTCACATCTATTTCTCCTTTGTTCATTTTCTTATGCCATATGGTGTAGGATTTTGTGAATGTAGGATCTTAGTTGGGTTTTTCCTAGAACTATTGTGGATTTTTATAACCAATGGAAGGGCCCCTTAAAGAATTGGGCCCTTAATCTGCTCTGGAACTATATCTTTCCTCACTTTTCCTGAGGTATCTGGAAAGAACGTAATAACAGAATCTTCAGGGATGTTGCTCTCTTGGAGGAAGTGGTTTTTGGTAAGATCACTAGAGTTGTGGTTGAAAATTTTAATCTTCTTAACAACAAGTTGAAAGGTAAAGGTAAGGTCAGTATGTAGGAGTATGATTGTAGAATTGTGGAAGCCTGGAAGATTAATGTGGATATGTTTAGTATGTCTAAAAGCATCAAGGATCCTAGAGATGGTATATTTTGGAGTCTTCCTCCCCCTGGCTAGGTCAAAATCAACTTTGATGGCACGGCCAAGGGAAATCCTAGGAGTGTCGGGAGTGGAGGGGTGATAAGGGATGAGAATGGTGCTTTCATTGCGGTTGTTGTGGTTCCTTTAGGCACTCAGACCAACCATGTGGCTAACGCCTCTAGTTTTTTCCAGACCTTGAAGTTGGCTAGCCAATTAAAGTATAAATATGTGTGGATTGAAGGGGATTCGAACAATATTATCCAATGTCTAAAGGGCCACCAGAAACCATCATGGTCAATACAAAATTGGATAGATCTCTCTAAGAAAATTATTAATACCTTTGAGAAAAGTTATATTATGCATGCCTATTGGGAAATAAACATGGTGGTGGACTTCTTTTCCAACAAAGGTGTCAAAGCTTCGAAAAAGGTGATGTGGCAGGGGCAGGATGAGTTGGAGGCTGACGTTAAAGCCCTGCTAACGTATGATCATGCTCATAGGAAGGTGCAATTTCCCATTCCATTGAATGATGGCTGAGTGTCCTCCCCTGCAGTTTAAGGACTGCGTTTTAATGATTATTTTGAGTTGGCCGAGGGGTAATTACCTCATCCCCTGGTTGCATGTGATTATTACCGCATGCTTTTTGGGAATTTTAGGAGTTTGTTTCTACATGGTTTTGGACTATTCTATTCCTACTAGTGAAACGATGGGTGGCGAAAGTCGCGGAGTGGAGCCGATAAGCAGTGCATAGCTGAAGAGCAATCCAAAGCTATGGAAGAAGCTAGAGAATGGTGGCATTACTATTTTTATTGAAAATCTCCATGGTTGGGACCTAGAGGTAACTAGGGTTTTTGAGAAGGATTGGAAAAATGGTGAGATAAACCTATTTGGAAGACATGTTGTTATCAATGAACAGCTGATTGCTGAGGTTACTGGCCTCTTGATGGAGGGCATAAAATTCTATAGGGACAGGAAGGAATCCGGTGAACAGGTCAAAAAGTTCCCCAAGTCAGAAGCTGAGAAGGAGGAGTTACATAGGACCTCCAGAAGCTACTATGACACAGACACAATTTTTTCGCATTGGAGGAGGGTTTTGAATGTGTTGATGGAGTATGTCACTTTGGATGACCATTATACCAGAGTTTTTGGGTATCACTTCGTTCTGCTAAATCATTTCAGGTACCAGGTCAGGATTTCTTTTCCTTTTTATCTGGCTTCTTCTCTGAATACCAATCTGGAAAACCATAGACAAAACCCCATTAGGTATTCTATTCTTCATGAAAAACTGCTTGTCCTTATTTACGATCATTTCAAATCCATGTCGGCTCTGCTTAACCAGCATCCATCGCCTAAGGTCAGGGTTGACGACAAGAACAAGGGTAAACCTAGGGATTCTACCCTGAAAAAGGGAAAGAGAAAAATGTTAGAGGACCCCTCCTATGATGTGAATGAAGAGGAGTCACAGTCAGAATCATTGTATGAGTATTCCAACCATCATGCGACTGACAGAGAAGAGAGACCTTGTTTCCCTATGGACCTCAAGGCAAGGGATCATTATTTTAAGGAGGAACGAGAATTTCCCACTGATGTGCTTGCAATTGCCCGTAATGGGGCAATGGATAACTTTAGGCTTATGAGATGGGTGTTCTTTGAAATTAAGGAAATTAAGTCAAATCAAAGAGCCATGAATAGAAAACTAGAGAAAGCCACTGATGACAATAACAAAGGCACTGGAAGTGGTCGGGCTATTGATTTATGGATGGAAGAGGAGAAGTATATGGTTGAATGCCTCAAGAAAACGGTGGAGGAATTATAGGATTTCAAAGGCAATCATGATGGCAAGCAGGCCAACATGGAGGAGCAGTTGAGGAAAATTAAAAGCTCTCTCCACAAAGTGTTGATTATGAACCACAAAATTTTAAAATCCACTGCACAGACCATGAATACCATGGTGGAAAACCTGGAAAAATCCCATCAGGTAAAAACTGTTGTGTTTCTAGACCTGGACAATGAGGATGGGCAGCCAGATAGTGGGGGGGCGAGTAACAAGACCACAACAAACTTGAAAAGGAAGGCAGACCAAGAATTAGTCAACATCCAGGAGATCAAGAAGTTTGCTCTCAATGTGAACAGTCTGGAGCAGGAAGAGGCAGAGATCCTTCGGAACCTGGCCTAGAGGTTGGTTGTCTTGTGGCTTTTTGTCATTTTTTTGTCATTACTACCCTGGTGATATTGTGTGTTCCTCTTTGTGGGTAGTGTCCTGTTTTTTTTCTGCACTCTGTTAATGTTTTATCTTACGCTATTTTACTGTTAAGGGTTTCGGGATCCCTCTAAAGCCTGTTTGTTCCTTAATCAAAACTAACTCTTTAAAATTGTTCTCATAGAATATGAATACAGATCAAAACCACAACACATAATTAAAATTTGAAAACCACTTTTTTAATTATAAATTGAACCCACAACAAATAATTAAAAATTGAAATCTCAACATGCTTGCAATTCAAACCTATAGAATAATTACAATTCACAGAACCGAATTCCTCTATATCAGACTTCATGAACTACAAGTTTCAAGCTTATAAATCATAGCATATCGA
>VDFB02233147.1:0-21332 GCA_007258455.2 Sequoia sempervirens | reverse complement strand
AGCTCATCTTGGACCTAGACAAGAAGTTGAGCAGGAGGTTGTTAGAGAGAGAGATAGATCTCCTAGGAGAGTAGATGACTCAGTGCATCAGGATGCTATTATTGCAGGACACATGAGGGATTTATTGAGGGCACGTCCTCCCACTCATGGTATAAGAGGTGGCTTAGAGGCGCAGACCCTGCTACTAGATTTGGGTAGATAAGCCACTTACGCACCCCACGGTAGCACACCGTGATGAGATGCTATTATGCATTTGAGAGGATTCGCCTCTACTTGGTGGCACCTGGAGGAGCAGAAGCTCCATTTTGATATTGGGTCAGTGTCTTGGGAGATGTTTCTTAAGAGGTTTAGAGCACGGTTCCTATTGGAACACTGGAGGCAGTGACGGGCTGACGAGTTCCATGATCTACGTCAGTTGGCTCTTTCTGTTGAGCAATATGAACATAGATTCTATGAACTCAAGTAGTATGCTGGTATTGGCGATGATGAGCCTATGCTAGTACAACACTTCATCAGGGGTTTGAACACCCACATTAGTGGTGGTGTCAGAGTTTTTGAGCCAAAGACTATGGAAGTTGCGGTGGAGAAGGCTCGCATAGTGGAAGAGAACCTTGTTATGGCGTTAGGTGGTCACACAGGAGTACACATTGGCAGTGCTCCTATAGCAAGTTTTAGTCCACGGGGTGGACAGGCATAGACAGGGGGTTCCTCTAGGAACCAACAGACACCCTCAAAGGGTGTGACAACAACAACAACGTACACCCCAAAGAGACAGGCTAACCAACCGAGTAGCATAGTCTAATGAGGAAGGAGGTTGCAGTGAAGCAATAAGCCTTGATAGGTAGGATCGGCTAGCGTGGAGATGCCTAATGAATCTACTGTCAGTGAGTGGTTTCCAGCAATCCAATACTTGGAGGATTGATAGAGGCCGCAGCGCAGTTGTTACCGTGTGGGCCATTAGGGACACTATAGCTAGAGAGTGTCGATGAGAGGTTCCGGGACGGGCCTCGACCCTGCAATTCCGAGGCCCTCACGATTGGTGATCTTGGGGATGATCGCATACGATTATATGTTCTGGAGTTAATGACCGCCAAGGCGATCACCAGAACACAGTGGTCGAGACTTCAGGTAAGTTACATGGTGTTAGTGTTTCCATTCTTTTTGATTCTGGAGCTACCGACTCCTTTATTTCACCGACCATCATTGACCAATGTGGTCTTGTGGTGGTAAAGCAAGGCGGTAAGTGATAGGTTGAATTTTCCTCTGGGGTGAAAGTAGCAATAGAGAACCTTGTACATAATTGTGAACTTAAAATTTGTACGTTAACTACCTTAGTAGATTTATATGTTACACCTTTAGGATCTTATGACATAGTATTAGGTATGGATTGGTTAGCATCTTATCATGCTGTGATTGACTGTCGACTTAAGACAGTTAGTTGCATTAATGATTTAGGTGCGAAAGTGGAAATTATAGGTGTTCAAAGACCTATCTCTTTGTGGATGATATCTGCTATGCAATTAAAGAGATGTCTTCATCAGGGTTGTCAACTATTTGCAACAACAGTTACAGATTTAGAAGAAGGTGAGAGTCGAGAGGTATCTCTTGATGATCATCCTATTCTTAGGAATTAAGATTGGCGTGTTTCGATGATATACGGAATGCCTCGAAGAGGATATTGACTTTAGAGTTGACCTAGTTCCTGGAGCTGAGCCTATATCTAGAGCTCCTTATATAATGACGACTCAGGAGTTAGAGGAACTTCGTATTCAGTTAGAGGAACTATTAGAAAAGGGTTTCATTCGTCCAAGTGTTTCCCCTTGGGGAGCACCTGTCATCTTCATAAAGAAGAAGGACAGATCTCTTAGGCTATGCATTGACTATCATCAATTGAACAAGGTTACGATTAAGAATCGTTATCCTTTGCCTAGAATCGATGATCTTTTCGATCAAATCAAGGGAGCTAATGTGTTCTCTAAAATCGATTTGAAATCTGGATACCATCAATTGTGAATAGCTGAAGCAGACATTCATAAAACTAATTTTCGAACTCGTTATGGGCACTACGAATTCACGGTAGTACCGTTTGGGTTAACGAACGCACCATCAGTATTCATGATTTTAATGAATGGTGTTTTTCGTACATACCTTGATCGCTTTGTCCTTGTATTTCTCGATGATATTTTGATCTATTCGAGAAACATGAAGGAACATGAAGAACACTTGAGACAGGTATTGCAATGTTTAAGGGAAAATCAATTGTATGCGAACCTAAAGAAGTGTGACTTCTTTCAAACTGAGATAAAATATCTTGGACATGTGATACCTGGAAAAGGTATTGATGTGGATCCTTCAAAGATTCAAGCTATTGTAGATTGGCCTGTGCCTACTAATGTAGGTGAAGTTCGTAGTTTTATGGGTTTAGCTGGTTATTATAGGTGGTTCGTTGAGGGATTTTCTAGAATCGATCATCCTATTACTTCTCTTCAGAGAAAAGGGAAGAATTTTGTTTGGACAGAGCAGTGTCAGTTGGCTTTTCAAACACTTAAAGAAAAGTTGACTAATGCACCTATACTAATTGTTCCCGATCCTACTAAAGATTTTGTAGTATGCACGGATGCATCCTTAGAGGGTCTAGGAGCAGTTCTGATGCAAGATGGACGTGTGATTGCTTATGAGTCTCGCAAACTCAAGGATCACGAATTAAACTATCCCACACATGATTTAGAACTAGCTGTAGTTGTGCATGCATTAGTTCATTGGAGGCATTTCTTATTGGGTCATCGTTTCGAACTTCATACTGAACTTCATACTGATCACCGTAGTCTACAATACATTTTTACGCAACCTAACTTGAATGCTAGACAAAGATGGTGGATGGAGTTCTTGTGTGAGTACGATTTTGAAGTGAAATATGTTCAAGGAAAAGAGAACGTAGTGGCTGATGCTCTTAGTCGTCGTTGACATGAGATCTCTGCTACTACTCTTGAAGTAGATTTTAGAGGTCAAATATTAGTAGCACTTCCTACTGATAGATTGTATCGGGAAGTGAAGTCGGAGATTGAATCTGGTAGACCTTTAGAAGGTCAATTTGCAGGGTATGTCCTAGAATCGGATGGTATATTACGACATTTAGGTCATATTTATGTACCACTTTTCGAGGGTCTTCGTACATTAATTATGACTGAAGCTCATCGAGCTCCGTACTCAGCTCATCCAGGTGTTAAGAAAATGCATGTCGATCTTCGGCAATTGTATTTCTAGCTTGGTATGAAACATGATATTGTTGATTATGTATCGAGATGTCTTGAATGCCAGCGAGTCAAAGCTGAGCATCAACATCCTGCTGGATTATTGCAACCACATCTCATTCCTGAATGGAAATGGGATATTATATATGTTGACTATTTTGTAGGGTTACCTACGTCATCACGTCGACATGATGCCATTATGGTAACTGTTGACCAATTGACTAAAGTAGCTCATTTTTCACCAGTACGATCATCTTACAATGCTTCATCTATAGCTAAGATATTCATGGAGGACATCGTTAGATTGCATGGGATTCCTCGTAGGATTATTTCTGATAGAGATCTTGTATTTACTTCAGCCCTATGGACTTCATTACAACATGCTCAAGGTACATAGTTGAACTTTAGTTCAGCGTATCATCCTCAAACTGATGGACAAACAGAGAGAGTTAATAAAATATTAGAGGATATGCTTAGAATGTACGTAATGGACCAACAATCACATTGGGAGGATTATTTGTACTTAGTAGAATTCACTTACAATAACTGATATCAGAGTTCCATAGGTATGCCACCATTTCAGGCACTATACGGCCGTCCTTGTTGAACTCTACTAAGTTGGGATCGACTAGAGGATAGAATATTACTTGGACCTGAGATGCTTCGAGACATGGAGCAATAGGTTGACCGTATTAGAGAACATTTGATAGCAGCACAGGATAGGAAAAAGAAGTATGCCGATGCGCATAGAATAGACCAACAATTTGTAGTCGAAGATAGAGTGTTTCTTCGAGTGCGACCGCGAAAGAGTCCAATCCATTATGGAAAAGGCTCTAAGCTTGCGCCTCGTTTCGTTGGGCCATTTGAGATCTTAGAGAGAATTGGTCCTGTGGCGTATCGACTCGCCTTACCACCCAGTTTTTCACGTATTCATGATGTTTTTCATGTATCAGTTCTTAGACCATATCATCCCGACATTTCTCATGCAGTTGGAATCGTTCTGAGTGATAGAAGGGCAGGCGGTAGCTTTGGAGCGATGGCCATTCTAAAACACTTAGGACGCTTCAGTCTGGGAACAAGAGCGTTGATTAGAGTCACCCGGAGTCCAATGGGATCTAATACCATGAGAATACGCTACTTAGGAAGTCATAGCATGAGAGGAACTTTATCCCTATCTGACCATGAGGCTTCGAGGAGCGATCCTGGGGAGGATAGTACCCTCCATTTATGCTTATGTTTTACGGATTTACAATTTTTTTTCACATTAGTCTATGGTACTTTGTTTTTGGATACTTGGATGTCGTTGATTTTGGCAATGATGGATTTATTTTGTGACATGATGATACATGCTATTGCGATATTTGATTTCTGATATGCTTTGAGATAGCGTAGATGTTTTCCTTTAGATGATTATTGCTATATGTATGTTTATGATGGACTAACTATTATTTAATTAGTCAGTCTGATGTGACGTGTATTGGTGTGGAGAACAGAATTGCATCACTCGCTTGCGAGTGCCCTGTGATGTCCATGATTTTCTCCACATGGTGTGCCTATACAATGGTTTATATATATATATGCATGTTATTGCTTGGTTAGGGATTCTTGGAGTACATAACAGAGCTCACAGCTACTCAAGTCTAGAAGTGTCAAGACTCATGAAATGTTGATTAAGGAGGTAGTAGCATGGTTTATCTAGTCTGATATAACTAGGTCATGAGTACATTGTCAATTTTGGAGGCTTTGGTTGTCTTGTTTTTGTCTTTTTCTATTTGAGTTGTTGGGAGGAAAATTTTGTTAATTATGTAGTTTATTATGTTTTTGATACTTGTTATTTAAAATTAATTTTAAATGTTAAAGAAATTAGTTTTGCATTTTATTTAATTAATTAATTAGTTTGTTTGGTTGAATAATTTGATCCTAAAAGATTAAATTCATTTAATTAAATAAATTAATTGATTAAATTAAATTGTTTTAAATGTGTGTAAATTAATTTAAATAAAATTTGAAAATAAATATTATTTAGAAATGGCATTTTGAATTGTTAAATAAAAATTGTATTTTATTTGTAAATTGAAATTGTAAATTTTAAATAAATTAATTTCATGCAAATCTTGAAAGGCAAGATTGCCGAGAAGTTGTTGAAGATATTTTCTTCTTCTCGACAAGTGTGCCAGTTGCATTGATTGTTTTTGGTTGAGAAAATTTGCTGGAGGTTATTTTGGATCTGGGAAAATACAGAAGAAGTTTCTATTCTATTCTTCACGGGAAAAAAAAATATCAGTGCTCTATTTAAAAAATTTGGTTTTTTATGCTTTTGGTTTTGTTGCAAATTTGTGGATATTATCTTGTTCGTGTTTTGGGAATTGGTTCTCGGGAAAGGATTTGGAAGCTACAGACAACACAGGCTTTCATCACCAAACCAATTTCTAAAGCTTCGGGATATCAGGTATTCCTCTTGTGGTTTTAATTTGTTGTTTTGAAAAGAATATCTGTGAAAGAAATTTCTTTAATTTAAATCCTCTGTATTTTTCGGAAGAATCCTTTACTGTTTATTCTCTGAAAGGGATTTATTAAATTTCTTTTCTTTCTAGAAAAATGAGTTTGTGTGAAAGGAAATTATTGATATATGGGAAAATGAAATTTATATTTCTAGAATTAAAAATTAGAATTCATCTGGAAAATAAAATTTTATGCGTACTGTAAAATTTCCCTATTTCCCTTTTGAAAATTTTACAATTTCCCCTATTTCCCTTTGAAACCCCGTTGAATATTTATTTCAAATGAACCTATGTAGAGTTTTCAAAAAAATCCTCTGTATGAAAACCTTGTTAATTTGTATAAATATATATATATATATATATATATATTTATACATATATTTTATCTTATTTATAAATTAGATTGTGAAAGAAGCTTATTTTTAATTATGTGAGTAATTAATTTAAATCGCCGTACAGGCGTATGATATTAAAAAAATGGATTAAGATTTCCGTTCATGCGAATTGAAATTTCGCAGGTTGAAATCCGTTTTAATTTATATGTAATAAAATGCATTTTATTTTATGCATAGTAGGCGGTGGAGAGGGCACAGGGGCCACTCCATAGCCGCCCATGGAGGGCAGCGGTTGTGGAGGCAGCGCACAGGCTGCTGCCATAGCCATGGCCCATTAGGGACGGCTGCGAATGCGGCCGAAACCCTAGTTTAATTCCTTTGTAATGTATAACGAAATTTCGAATGGAGTGCGTATGGATTTATTAAACATTTGTCATTCGAAATTTTAATATAAATAATTTACATTAAATAAGAATATATATATGTGTATATGTATATATATATATTTGTTTTTAAAATTTAAAAGGATTATTTAATGAATTAGTTGTTTGTAGATATATGTGAAGTATGAGATCCACTAGTTCTAAATATTATGATTGAAAGAATAAATTTAGTTTTTGTTTTTATGTGAAATTGAGGAAGTTAAAATTAGAATAATTTAATGCAATTTTCCTTATCGTTTGAGAAAAGAATTACGATTAAATTGCTATAATTTCATGCTATATCTTTTGAATGACTGGATTTAGTATATCTGAACAGTAGACATTTACTTTTCTTGATTTGCTTTTAATCGTGTTTCTTTTTGGGAAAATTGGGAAAGTCTTAGTTGTATAAGTCTTCCGGAATGATCTGTATAGTAAGGGTGTATTATTGTTCAAATGCATTTCATGAGTTGACTTGGGTTGTGCACGTGTTAGAATATGGTGTTTTGTTACCTAGTTTATGATAAAAGTTTTAATGACCGTTGTGTGTGTCATTTGTTATTATGTGATTGAATTTTGTGCACCTTGTAAACCCTAGTCAGGAAAACTTAGTATACCTTTGTTATGTTTAGGGGAGTGGCTCTATGTAAGGGCCGACACACAAAGTGGTGTCAGGGTAACTTACAAAGAGTTAGTAAGTCAGTGATAACTAAATAACACAGTAGTTAGTTTTAAAAACCTTTAACAAGATGTTTATGCCTCACTTAATGACTCTTGAGCTAGTTCAGTCTTGAGTATAAGATGAGAAGGCCTGGAATGGCAAATCAATGTCTTGTTTCTTCAAAAGATATTTGATTCCGCAATGGTTTGCAATGGGGCCGGGTTTCGTAAGAGGTTACCAGGGTAACCCAAGTTGGGGGCCGAAACCTAGGAAGAAACACCAGGGTAACCTTTGCAATATTGTGATGACACTCCACCTAAAATAACAGTTAACCTTATGTATGTAGTATATTCAATTGTCTTAAATCTGGAAGTAATGTAACCATCAATTAGTTATGTATTTGTGTCTAGGGTTAGTATATTATGTCTAGGTAACCATATTACTATCTCCTAGCACGTTGGGTGGACCTACGGTTACCACATGGTTGGGTGGAACGTGCACCTTACTCCGTTGGGTCCCCATATTATGATCATGGCAACGAGAGCTTCATGGATGGAGAGCTCATACATGGTTACAGATGTACTTTCTTTATTGCATTATTGTAAAATTTGTATTTGAAAACATCCCTCAATTGTTTATAAGGTGAACACTTGTAAAATGAAATTGTAACTATTATTGAACTACCTCATCAAATGAATGAGTATTGTAATATCTTATCAAATGCAATGTAAGAAATCAAGTTTGTACTTTATATTATCTTGAATAGAATTTCAAATGTTATGCAATGTTTATTTTTTAATGTTTATGTTAATTAAATATATGCAATGCGAAATACTAAAGTCGTCTATGGAAACTCAAGTAGTGTAACGCCGCGTAACTTAATGAATGTATGCAACTAATTAAATTAATATTATTACTTTAAAAAAAAATTTATTTCACTATTATACACAATTGCAACATTCCTTAGGTTATTATGATGGGGCATTACATTCCTTCTCTCCAGACATGGGAAATGTAGACATTATCAAAATAATTGATAATATTAATCAAATCCCTAACCATGGCCTCAATTTTCCAAGAAGGAGGGGAAACATTCTTCAAATTATTAATAACATTCAAGGAGTCACCCTGCAGCTAGACCTTGCGATACCCTTTTCGTTGTGCCAACTTGAGACCATGATAGGCAGCAGCCTTGATTTGATAAATTGTTAATGCCATGAATCTTTACATTTTGAAAAAATGCTATGATGATAAATTTGAGTGAATTAATTATTCAAAATGGAATCCTTATTAAATGTTAATTGCATTAAACAGAGTTATGATAAGATGTTGAGTTTTAAAATGTTTTGATTATTTATGTTTTATTATTTAAAGTGTATTTTTGTAGTGAGTAATAAGTAGATTATTTATATTTATCAAAATTGATATTGTGAATTAATCATTATTCATCTTGGAAGTAGTTAATTTTTATTTTTATTCATTTTCTATGTAGATTAAAGAATGTAAAGGGAAATCAAATGAATAGAATATAAAAATTTATTTTATTTGCAAAATCATACAATGTAATTAAACTACCATTCAAATGACAATACATTATTGACCTAAAATTAGATTTTGATTAAAAATTATGTAATTATCCACAAATTATAAATTAATCTTTTAACTTTATTTCATAGATTATTTTGTTGTATAAATTATTTGGTCTTTTAAACATTAATAAAAGGTTTCATAATAAATCATTTAAAGTATAAAAAATAATTTATCTTGATTTTGATGTCTTTAATATTATGTTTGAATTTCTTTACTATGAATTTGGTTATAATGATGGACATAGACGCCTCGAGAAGGATAACTCTTAGCGTATTATATATATATATATATATATATATATTAATATTTAATATATGTATGCTAGTATATTAATAACAACCTCCATGAAATTTTATAACATTAATTTTTTATTTAATTAATTCAAATCTTATGATAATAATTATTTATCTTTACTTATTATTAAAGCATTTAAGCACCTTATTTATTTTAAATAATTATTACCACCTTCGATCAATAATCAGTAATATCATTTCACAAACACAGTCCATTTAATTAATATTTACTTCCCAATCAATTTAAGCTACCTTCTAACTCTTTTTAATTTACTTAATTAGATTAGTCAAGGCTAGTCAATATTAACTTATCGCCTAATTCAAAATCAATTAATCAATCAATGCACCCAACAAGACACTTACTCAATTGTCACGAAAGCCAAAAGTGGAGGGGGCACTACAATGTACTTTTTCTAATAATTCAATATAATGCATAGATGATCTATAGACACACATGAGTATCGCTTGTGAAAGGATACAAGTGAAAGAATTTTATATATTTCTACATATGTCTATATGATCAAGTTGTGATCTAGTTTAAAGTTATTCATGTATTTTGTTTTTGTAGTCTTTTTCCTTGCAATATTTGAATTTTTCTATGAGGCACTAATGTTTGAATGAGCTAAAAATAGCACAATTGTGTATAAGGAAAGATAGGAAGGTTGAAGAGGAATAACAAGCAACCTGGTCAACTTATCAAACTACAAGGCTATGGTAAGCACAAGTATACATGTGCATGAATACGAATTTGAAGTTATGAAAATGTGCAAAATTGTTTCTATTGTTTAAACATTGAGATGATTAAGTCTTAATTGGATAAGAAGAAATGTTTCGAAGATTTTTTTTAATTTGATTTCAATTATGGGTACTAACATGGACTAAAGTTGCATTGTTGTTTCTATGAGTGCTATAGAAAGAACAACACCATCGCGATAGAGAGAACATTGTTGGAGGGAGATAGCCTAGCTTTATGAAGTTGAAAGATAGTAATGGAATACACACTCACTTAGAAATAGTTGCATGATTGTTTGTCAAATGTGTGTTCTTGCCTTGTTTTGAGTATTTGCAAAAATAAATTAAAAATTACATATGGTTATACTTACCATGTCTAGTATGAGTCTTGAAGATCTTGAATTAAAAAATTACTTCTTTATCATATTGTGATGTTTATATTACTTTAGTGTTTATTTAAAAAGACATCGAGACAATGTCTTTTCTTAGAGGGGATAGATGTCATGCATCTTGATTTCTTAGAGAGGACAGATGTCACAATTGCCTTCTAACTTTTTTAAATTTACTTAATTAGATTAGTCGAGGCTAGTCAATATTAACTTTATCACCTAATTCAAAATCAATTAATCAATCAATGCACCCAAAAAGACACATAATTCATCTAACCCCACTTTCTCAATTGTCACAAAAGCCAAAAGCAGAGGGGGCACTACAATATAATTTTTCTAATAATTCAAGATAATGCATAGATGATCTATAGACACACATGAGTATCGCTTGTGAAAGGATGCATGTGAAAGAATTTTATATATTTCTACATACATATATATGATCAAGTTGTGATCTAGTTTAAAGTTATTCATGTATTTTGTTTTTGTAGTCTTTTGCCTTACAATATTTGAATTTTTCTATGAGGCACTAATGTTTGAATGAGCTAAAAATAACACAATTGTGTATAAGGAAAGATAGGAAGGTTGAAGAGGAATAACAAGCAACTTGATCAACTTATCGAACTACAAGGGTATGGTAAGCACAAGTATACATGTGCATGAATACGAATTTGAAGTTATGAAAATGTGTAAAATTGTTTCTATTGTTTAAGCATTGAGATGATTAAGTCTTAATTGGATAAGAAGAAATGTTTCAAAGGATTTTTTAAATTTTATTTCAATTATGGGTACTAACATCGACTAAAGTGACATTGTTGTTTCTATGAGTGCTACAAAAAGAACAACACCATTGCGAGAAAGAGAGAACATTGTTGGAGGGAGGTAGCCTAGCTTTATGAAGTTGAAAGATAGTAATGGAATACACACACTCACTTAGAAATAGTTGCATGATTGTTTTTCAAATGTGTGTTCTTGCCTTATCTTGAGTATTTACAAAAATAAATTAAAAATTGCATCTGGTTATACTTACCATGTCTAGTATTAGTCTTGAAGATCTTGAATTGAAAAATTCATTCATTATCATATTGTGATGTTTATATTACTTTAGTATTTATTTAAAAAGACATCAAGACAATGTATTTTCTTAGAGGGGACAAATGTCACATCTCAATTTCTTAGAGTGGACAGATGTCATAGCTACCTTCTAACTCTTTTTAATTTAATTAATTATATTATTCAAGGCTAGTCAATATTAACTTTATCGCCTAATTCAAAATCAATTAATCAATCAATGCACCCAACAAGACACGCAATTCATCTAACCCCACTTACTCAATTGTCACAAAAGCCAAAAGCGGAGGGGGCACTACAATATAATTTTTCTAATAATTCAAGATAATGCATAGATGATCTATAGACACACATGAGTATCGCTTGTGAAAGGATGCATGTGAAAGAATTTTATATATTTCTACATACATATATATGATCAAGTTGTGATCTAGTTTAAAGTTATTCATGTATTTTGTTTCTATAGTATTTTTCCTTACAATATTTGAATTTTTCTATGAGGCACTAATGTTTGAATGAGCTAAAAATAGCACAATTGTGTATCAGGAAAGATCGGAAGGTTGAAGAGGAATAACAAGCAACCTAGTCAAATTATCGAATTACAAGGGTATGGTAAGCACAAGTATACATGTGCATGAATATGAATTTGAAGTAATGAAAATGTGTAAAATTATTTCTATTGTTTAAGCATTGAGATGATTAAGTCTTAATTGGATAAGAAGAAATGTTTTGAAGAATTTTTTTAATTTGATTTCAATTATGGGTACTAACATGGACTAAAGTGGCATTGTTGTTTCTATGAGTGCTATAGAAAGAACAACACCATCGCAAGAGAGAGAACATTGTTGGAGGGAGGTAGCATAGCTTTATGAAGATGAAAGATAGTAATGGAATGCACACAATCACTTAGAAATAGTTTCATGATTATTTGTCAAATGTTTAATGTGCAGCCGTGTACCCTAGAAGAAAAAACTTATAGAACAAAAAATGAACAATTTTTTTTTTTAAATTGAAGTGCATTGTTGTGTACGGGAATATAACATCACATAAATTATCTTCCCAAGTCCCCTAAGGTGCACAACTACATTACCTATTTTTCCTTTATCCAATTACAAATCAAAATATCTTATAAACAATTAAACACTAACATCATTGGAATGTCATTAACTCAATTACATAAGAACACAAGAGCTACATGAAACATCCATCATATAACATAAAAGAGTAATCAATTTCTCTCTCATTCAATTAATAGTTACAATGTCACTTGTTACAAAATTTCTTACATACAATAGATACATCAATACAGCTTACATATACATTTGCACAATGATACTTCCTCATGTCATGTGAGGAATGCTTTACAATGATACAAGATACAAAATTAAGTTACATTACATTAAAAGTACGAAGATCAACTGCTAGGAATAGATACAATGTTGAAGACAGTACCAAATTGCCACATCATGAACATAAGGGGAACCCAATGGAGATGATACACGTTCCACCCTACCGTGTGAATCCATAGATTTTCCCCCATGCTAGGAGGCAACAACGGGTCCCACAAACACTAACAGTCAAGGACAACTAACTCACAAAGCTGACAAAACAATAATAAACAAGTACAGACAACATTAATCAATAGAACACCACTTCCAGAGGCATATCACAAACAAGAAATACAAACATCAAGAGGATACTCAATCATCGTAGGAGGAGTGTCACTGTATAATTTTCTATGGGTTACCTTTACGTAACCTTCCTAGGCTACCGAACCCCCATCCTGGGTTACCCTGGCTGCCTCTACCGATCATCGAACCCCCATACAAACTATGCTTCTCATCTCTCCTCAAGCCTATACAAGTGCTTGAGCCATGAGAGAGGCATCCATTATCTTATTATTGTGAAAGCTACCCTTTCCCCCTAATTATTTTTAAGTTTTCACTTGATTAAACTCTTTGTGAGTTACCCTAGCACCCCTTTGTGTTACAAACCCCCACTAAGAGCCACTCCCCTATTGACAACTCAGAGACCAATAAAATCAAGAACATAGCCTCTTGCACAACCGCATAACACATAACAAGATCACATAGCGAGGATTAATCCTTCCCACTCAGAATTCCCAAAAGAACAACCACAAGGGTATAAACATGGTGCAAGGCTAAAGTCCAAAAAAAATTCACTTAATTCAATACAACCAACTCAATGATTTTTAAGAAAATCCATAAAAAAAATAGCCTCCCCTAGTCTCTGGAAACTCAAGAACCAACTCAAGGTAACACAACAACTAACAATTTCCACAATTACACTCTAATGAAATTCACATCATTAAGCATATCTTTGCACACACATACACACACACACACACACAACTCTGTTTAATATAAATATATATTTAAGTGTTCACAATTTTAGGTTTTAATTTATTAACTTATTCATTGTCTTAAACTTAAGAATTTATTCAATCTCTAGCCTATTGTAGAAGGGTTCGCGTATATATATATATACATAACTAGTCTAAGACTAAATACTATTTATTGCTCACCCATTCAATTGCATTGAGAAGACACTACAAATTACACAAGATTTAATGGCATGCTAAACTAGATGCACAAGAAGGCATTCAACATAAAACACAATGACAATGATAAGTGTAATAATGTAAGTTTAATATAAATATATACATAGATTCTATAATGCGGCGAAGGAAGATATTTCTAGCCAAAAGATCTACATTCCAATTGCATATGCAGAGAGAGCATATGAAAAACTTTATTGATTTGAACATTATAACTTTCCAACAACAGTTTAAGACACACCAGGTGCAGCCTATAGTGGAAGTTCGCACTATAATCAAATATGTAAAAAACAATATAAACATACTTCCCCACTGGATAAAAGCCTCTATCAAAATGACAACCGAATCTGGGTTAGCCAATGTCAGGAAAATTAAGGAACGTACATATTGACACTAATACATTCAAGATTCAAATGAATTCTCTTCAAATTGTATTTACATGCTACCTCAACTAAAAGAGCATGTTGTTTGAAGACCGTCAAGTGTTTTGACTGAAACTTAATTTATACAAAAATTTAATAACACACTCGATTAGCTCCGAGTACAACTTAAAAAGAATTGATCATGCAACAAGAGGATTGCCTCCAAGTTTTTACTAACTAATGAACTTAATTTACGCCTATAATATACCTAAGTCATAACGGCTACAACACATTTGGTAGAGAAAATCCATTGCATGCAGATTAACATACAGTTAACAGCTTAAGACCGACCCACACTAGCACAAGCTGTCCAATATGCCTAGACCATGTGGAGATAAGAACATTCACTATGAATAAAAAGAGAATCAATATGATGAAATTCATTTGTATCACATGAGAATACTAATCTAGACAAGGATAACAAATTAGATAAGCTAAGGAATGTTTCCCAAGTAGGCTCGACTGGGATATATTGACTCGATTTATCTAGCTGCTAGAAAAGAAGTGGCAAAAAAAGCATAATGATCAAACATAATAATTCTATAGGGAATAAATAGATTTGAAAATAAAACTCCGCCCAATATCTCTATCATGTCATAACTTTGTCAACATTTAAATCTCAAGTACAACAACTATGATGGATTGTTAATGGAATTTATGAGATTGTATAAATTTTAAAACTTCCTATTATGGTCATATGTCACGGCTAAGAGAGACCGACAGTGGAATCAAAGTAATCATTTATTCCTTAAAAAATTGCTATCATGTTCAAAGTTTTCCGAGAATAAAACCAATTGCCCCTCCCCCTTGTTAACTTCCACTACTTCATTTATTCTCCTCCCAATTAATTTATTTACCTTTCTTAAATTTTCCACACTTGCACATTTACTCCACTTGTTTTTATTTTATAATTTTTAAATCATTACTTATAATCTCTCATACTTAACTAACTATTTCTTAAACTTAATTTAGTAATTTAATTACTTTTCTCTAAAAATCTTATTTAATTTATCTTCCATTTAACTTTTAACCCTTCTCAAGTTTACATACAAAAGGGTCAAATAAACAACCACTAGTTTATTAATTTGTTAATTTTGAATTTCATATAAAGGTTGTTTACATAATATATCAATAATATATATATATATACATTTATATTTATATATACTATTTAAATATTATAATTTGAACAATATGTCTTATTTTATTGAAATTAAATACCATATTTTTTAAAATTTAATTCTACTAATTCAATAAGGCTTTTATCCCCATTAGTCAAAGCCTACAATTTTGACAAGACAACGAATTGGAAAAATAAGACAACAACCAATAAGGACGGACCAAGCCACATACAACAATGTTGTCAAGATAAAGCACAAAAGGGCTTCACAAAATGTGTGTTCTTGCCTTATCTTGAGTATTTACAAAAATAAATTAAAAATTGCATCTGGTTATACTTACCATGTCTGGTATGAGCCTTGAAGATCTTGAATTGAAAAATTACTTCTTTATCATATTGTGATGTTTATATTACTTTAGTGTTTATTTAAAAATACATTGAGACGATGTCTTTTCTTAGAGGGGACATATGTCACATCTCGATTTCTTACATTTCTTAATTATTGAATTAAGAAGGTCAAATTAATAGGAAAATTAAAATATATATACCTAAGTTTTATTTTTGAGTGCTTAAAAAATAAATAAATAAAATGAAATAAGCAAAAGAGCTTAATTCTATCTATTAGTATTATTACATGCATATATATATATATAAAAATAAAAGTTTCATTGTCTAAATTTTTTTAATTAATTTAATTAGAAGAAACTAAATAAATAAAGGTAATTGATAAGTCCAAATAGTGACTCATTTTTGTTAGGATTTATCATATGTTTGTTATTGTTACTATGGGGTTTTAGCACCTAGTTACTAATACTTTCTATGTTATTTCCCTAAACTTATGAACTTTGGACATGAACTTATCCCATAACTTTTGATGGTATTAACCTGCTATGTGATATATCTATATTAATTTTACATGTGATTGAATGAATGTTATTTTAAGGTGATTATGGATATACAATTGTCTTGTGCATGCTAATGTCATAATGTAGGTTCAGATTAAGATGCAGATATAAATGGAGCTTGCAAGGTGGAAGAAGTTCATGCCAGTTGCCCGGTTGTTGAAGGAGTCAAAAAGAGATGGACATTAAAGAGATCAATGTTTGGAAACTTCTAGCTTGTGTGGAAGTTATAACTGAACTTTAAATGACCATGTCTATTAGTTGAGTAAATTTAGGAGGTGTTGCTATGTTGGATCCTCGTTGAGGCAAGACTAGTTTGACTAAATCTTGTGCATGCATAACCTCCTTCCTCTTTTTCATGATTTCAATAAATGGTTTCCTCCTAGTCTATTGGAGTCAACTGTCCAGTTAGTTAGAGTTAGTTAGAATCTTTCTGGGTGATCCCACAAAGCTGGTTTACAATTTCTAGGAGATTCTATTTTTTGCTGAAATCACATATTTTTAGAAAATATAATGATTTAATTCTTAAAAATTTCCATTTAAAGAATTCCAATTGAAGAGGGTTTGATCAAACTACCTTAGATCACCCCCTTGGATAGAACCCCGCTAGTTTTAAACCATACCTATAACGGAGTCTCCTTTACACCTATCGAAATGCTGATAAAAAACCACTTTTGATTTACCTTTTGGGGGATCAAATGAATTCATTTTAAATTTATTTTTTGTAAGTATGTAGTCCTTATTATAAGCTTCCCAAAAAGTATAATTTTAAATAAATTTAATTTTATTATTATATTTATTTTTTATTTCTTATGAATGTAGGTTTTCACCAAAAATAAGCTCTATGTTATGCATATGTAAAAATAGTAGATTATCAAAAAAAAAATTGAAAAATGAGTGCACCAAATATTGAAGTCCTTGATCAAACAAAATAAATAAATTGAATTTTGATACATACAAAAAGTTACGCGTTATCGATCATGCTATGAATTGTAATTGGTTTGACTTGAAACTTGATTAAAGAAAAAAAATTCAATAAAAAACTATCTAACCAAGTGGAAGCACTAGATATCGAGTTACAAATCCAAATTCAAAAAAATAGAATTTTATCCTTCATGTAAAAAATTTGTGTTATACGGTGAGCGTCACTTTTTAAAAATGTTGTTTTTTGAAGAAAAATAGTTTTTGAGGGAGATGGAAAAAGAAGTACAATCTAATTCCAAAAATTTTGAAAAAAATATATTTAGAATCTAAAGACAAAATGTCACGAAACTCTAGTTTGCATCATCTTCAAATTCCTCATGGTATAGCTGCTATAGGTTCCTGAAAGTGAATACTTAGTTAAAAATAATAATTTTAGTGTCAAATTTGGCCAAAAATTGTAAACCACTATTGTGGGATCACCCTTCCTTCTATAAATAATGATCAAATGTTCCTCTTTAGGAGGTTGGACGTTCTGATATTGTACTTTCATTTTTTAGTTTCAAGGAATACAGTCATGTTGTTGTTATGATGTAACAATGTTTTCAATGAACAAAATGATACTTTAATTTGCTACATCTAAGTTAGTTTTGGGAAGACTCGTTCAAGAGGGCTCACTTGGTGAGAATTCCATCCATTCAATTCAGTAGTTACTTTTCTGTTTAGCAATTAGTTACAGTCTTAGCAGTCATCTGTTCTTGCAGCCATTGGAACTTCATTTTGTGTTTGTTCCTATAGCCAAGGTAGACAAAGTAACTTCTTGTCTGTTTGCTGAGACTTTTGTTTTTGTCCTTTATTTCAGTTTAGTTTAATTGTTGATTTATGCTTAGTACTTATGCTAATTCCTTTCAAGCATTTCACTTTCAATACTATTTATTCTCTAGTTATAGGATAAGGATGATTATAATTGAGTTCTAGTGCACAGACAGTGCTAACCCATTTCAAGTTCATGTCCCTAGGTTGATAATGAAATGAACCTTCATGATGAGCAAGATAACTACTTGGTGCAAATATCTAATCTCCAAGTTATAGGTTTAAGGGCTTAGTTATTAAACCATTAGAGGAGGCCATGTTCAGTAATATTAAATTTAATTAAAAAAACTAGATGAGAAGTTCCAATTAAAAAATAAAATTGTTTTCAATGATTATATTTATATATTATTAATAAGTAAATTCTTTTGGAACACATGCCAAGTGGAGGTCCATTAAAAATTGTAACTATTGTATGGGAGGTTTTGTCTCACTAAGACCTTGAGGGGGTCTGGGAATCATAACTGAATCTTTAAGGGTAAAAGCATAAAGTTGTGTCACACTTTTGGCCAAATAAATAGTTCCAAGAAAAAAAAATTTCAGCCGAAAAAGTTTCGGTCAAATAGGTTTTGACTAAAACCACATGGCCTATATGTGGCACACAGGGTTTTGGTTGAATAAGTTTTGCCCGAATCCCAAAAAAATAAATTTTTCCTTTTCCTGCTTTGAAATTGGATTTTTTAATGTGTGAGGTTTCTATAGAAAGGGTTTTGGGCAAAACCCTTTCTATAGAAACTATTTCTACCAAAACTGTCTATGTGACATCCTAGTTGGCAGCCAACTCAGCTTTTTTCAATTTTTTCTAAAACTTTCAACTTTAGCTAAGTATTTATTTAGTCAAAATGACGTTTTTTATAAAAATAAAAATACCCTTTTGTAGAGCTTAGAGGGGTGAATCTGAATATGTATTTTTTTTAATATTTTGATTAGTTTTAATATATTTTATTTTTAAAATAATTCAAGTAAGTTGTTAAAGTTAAAAAGAAGGTGATTAGAAATTAAAAAAAAATAGTAAAACATATTAATTTTTTTTAAAAAATATATGGGGCACAAGAGGAGAGAGTCTTCTTCGGTATAATTTATTTTTTGAAAATAATTAGAAAAATAGACAATAGTTGATGGCCCATTAAAACGATCAAATTCTGACAAGTTTGACTTTAAAACATTATTATGAGAAAAATATACATCAAATTTTATTTTATTTTTCCATGCACAAGATATTGAAGTTACCTATTTAGAGAAAAAAATTAGGGAGAAATGAAGTTTTTTTCAATTTATTTCTTGACGGCCCGTGAAGTCATTTTTTTCTGAAATTTTTTAGCATTCTAAAATTTATTCTTAAATTGATAAAAAAAAAAAGTAATGAAAATATTTTTAAAAAAAATCTAAAAATTTACAGGAATAAACTTCATCAAAAGTTCCACATTTCATTAGTTTACATTATTTTGAAATTCAAAACATAAAGACCAATTTTATGTGGTCGAAGTTCAGATTTTTTTTGTTGTTGGTTGATTCCTTTATAATGTGTGACACAGGTTTGTGCTTTTACCCTTAAATGATCTTAGCAAAATTTTGCATATTTTTGGGTAGTAACCAATAAGGTTCAAATCAATGCATGCATTCTTATGTTTAAGGATTTGCATGGTTTTAAAATCATTAAAATTACATAAATTATACTATTTTCAAAATATGTGTTTGAATTTTTTAATGGCCATGAAGGGTGAATCTTTATAAAAAGGGAATTTTTCTCCAGCTCCTCATAAATGAAGGAATGATTAGTGCGAGCAAGCGAATTCTTATCTGGAAATCGTGTTGATGAAAGTGGGAATTATTATTATCTATAAATATGCATGCTCTAAAGCATAATCAAGGAAGCCTAGAAAGGAGGGGATCCATTTGTAAGAGTTACTAATGAACTCAAGCATCCAGGATCACCTACAAAAGCAAGATTAGCCTTCTACACGAGAGTAGCAAGATGATGAAATGTTGGAATATGGTGCAATAACAAAATATTGATATTATCACACTCCAAATAATATAATATGCATCATCACTCCCTTACACTAATTGAGTTGATATGAACTCATTTGAACTAGCTAGGATGTAGAGGAGAGTCTTGATTATATAGCATAATGTGGGCATATAATTCCAAGAGGGGTAATAACTCTCAAATAACCAAATTAGGTGGGATTTATACCTACTTGGAAAATGTCAAACATGTTGCATAACCTACTTAGAAAGAGACAAGATAGTGGTTATGTGAGGTGGCATAAAAATCCAAAAGAGGGTGTGAGACTCAAACACACAAGTGTGGGTGAGAGTGACACATGTAATCAATGGATTATACCATGTGTCCTCACATAAACCATGTATCATATAACCTAAGTATGCTTAATAATTTTTACGAAAAATAAATATTAAAAAATCTACACCAACACCCCCCGTTTAGGCATAGCATAGGTGGGTGAAAGGATGAAATGATGCAAAGATGGGTCCTGGCTACATGGCCATGTTAGGTACCCATGTACAATGATGAAACCTCTCAATAGATGAGAAAGAGAGAACTTGTAGGATGAAACTCCTCCCCAAGAGAGAAAAATAAGAAGAAAGACCATACAGTCCCCCAATGTAGAAACTCTTTGGATCAAGATTCATCAAATGATTATCAATCTGATAACCCTAATCTTATTATTTTTACCATACATTTTTTTAATATTCTCTATAGCATGCCCATTGTTCTACACAATAACTTTCCTAAGTTTAACTTCAAGTAAATAGGTTAAGCATCGAACCATTATAAGTAATAAAAAATTTCTTTCCAAAACTATAAAGATAGCATGCACATTTGAAATAAATACCTTCCAAAATTTTCCATTGCATTATATCAAAGTATTTCAACTTTCCAAGTAACAATTACATAGTACATGATAACATGATAACATTTCTAGAGCTTTTACAATTTTTCCATAGATATGGATACAAAATACACAAACAAGGCTCCGTAGAGCTTACTAGCAATAGATGTATGAATGGTCCAAGTGCCCTCCATCAAATCTTGGTTTCCTATTGATGAGGAGAAGCATCACTCAAGTGTTTTTTCACTAACCTTGGACTAATTGCAATCACCTGTACATCTACCAAATTGATAGATGACCCAACCCTTCAATGAAGAGATTGGTTTGGTAACCTCATAATAAAAATTGACCTTACTTAAGCTTGGTGTGGTGTCCTACATATCTAAATTTGTCACACACTGGCTACAACCCACACATAT
>VDFB02233144.1:0-11894 GCA_007258455.2 Sequoia sempervirens | reverse complement strand
GAATGGAAAATGGCAAAGGTCATGGTGGAGTTGCAGTCCTAATCAAAGAATTATGGGACAAAACTATAAAAGTGGAGAAAGAAGATCCAAACAAATAGTACATATGGTTAAAAATAACAGAAAATCAAACTACCATTAGATTGGCTGCTTGCTACTTCACCCCAAAAGGCTCCAAATCTTATAAGAAAATGAGTCTAGACCGTGAAGATCCCTTTGCCTCTCTTAAAAAAGACATCTTGGTGTTTAACACTATGGGAGAAGTTATATTAATAGGTGATTTTAATGCTAGGACAGCTAACACTCAAGCTCTTAACTTGAAAAGCAAAGATAAAGAGAAAGCTAATCCGCTATGGCTGGAAGAAGAGAACCATCAACTTTGGCAACCAACCTCTCAAGATAATCACTTTGGGGCAGAATTGTTGGGAGTATACAGTTTATTCAACTTGGTAATATGCAATGGTATGAGATCATGGCCGAGATCAGGCAATCTCACTTGTAAGACCTCAAATGGATAAAGTGTGGTGGATTATGTCATTCTATCTCGTAACTATACAACAAGGATAATGGAGCTAGTGATTGGTAAATGTCCAATAGAGTAGAAATCATATCACAATCCAATATATGTAAAACTTGACATCCAAATAATCAAGCAGCAAAGGGAACAAGACCTTATCAAAAAGAAGAAAGCACCCCCATAGGGAAGGATTCTCATGACTCAAGAAAATTATAAAATCTTCAAGGATTCCCTCAAAAATCTCTTTTAGGAATCTGGAAAAAAATTAGATTACATAAAGCAGCACTTAATAAACAAGAAAGGGAGCTAAACCCACCAAACCCGTTCTTCGATGAACAGTGCAAGTTAACAGAAAGGAAGCTCTGGGAGGAGGGAATGATAATAGAAAACAAGAAAGAGTATGAAAGGGTGATATGAATTAAAAAAGAAAAATATGTAAGTACAAGAAGATTGGAGATGATCACCCTTCGAAAGAACAACCCCAAAAAAATTTGGAAGGAGCTACAACAGAAAAGAAACCAAATGGAAAATAATATTACAAGCCTGCAATGGCTAGACTATGCAAAAATTCTTTATGAGCATGAGCAGGATAAACATAGACCTCCAATAATCAACGCAATCATCAAACTGTTCACTGTAGAAGATAATAGTCAAGGCATAAGAAGGTTGGTAGGACGGAAAGCATAAGATATTGATGGGCTGCAAGCAGAGCATTTAAAGTGGGGTATCGAGGTCCTTGCACCTTGTATTAGGGGCATTTTCAATAGGGTTATTCAAGAAGGCTTCCCGGAAGGATGGACTACTAGTGTTTTTATTCCCTTGCACAAAAGTGGTGACATAAATAACCCATCAAACTACCGCACTATTATAATTAATCCTCTTCTAGAAAAACTTTTTGGAAGCATGATTGAGAGCAAGATTAGCAATTGGGCTGAAAAAGAGATAAAAAGGGTTGAGGGACAAGTTGGTTTTAGGCCCAAACATTCCACTATTGACCATGGAGTTACCCTTAGATTCTTGATTGAGAAAATTTGGGATGTTCAAGGTGATGAAGCTTATTGCTGCTTTGTTGACTTTCAAAAAGCCTTTGACATGGTTCCATGAGGTAAGTTATGGAAGAGAATGGAGGATTTGGGAGTTCCACATGAGCTTAGGGTAGCTGTTCATAGGCTCTATGAGTAGGTCAGAGCTAAAATCAAAACCAATGATGGTATGTTGGAATCCTTTGGAAGCAATGTTGGTGTCAAGCAAGGTTGCCCACTTTCCCCAAGGTTATTTGGGCTTTACATCGATAAGTTGGAAGAATGGTTAGAGAAGGTTGGTGAGAAAGGAGTTCATTTGGCCAACTTTGTAATAAAATTTCTCTTATATGCTAATTATCTCATATTAATTGCTAAAACTGTGCTTGATTTGAGAAAGCATTTGAAGGCTCTTGAAATGTTTTGTCAAGAAGTCAAGATGCAAGTGAACACTAGCAAAACCAAAATAATGATCTTCTCACTGCAAAGAAAAAAACAACAAATTGAATGTCTCTTTGAAAGTAGGCCATTGGAAATAGTGGACGAGTACAAGTACCTTGGGCTTCTTGTCACTCCAGTGATTCTATATGGGTGTGAAATTTGGGGCAGCAATATGTCAAACCAGAAATGGAGACAAGTGGAAAGAATACAAAACATTGAATTATAAGTAGCCTCAAGCTTAAGACTATAGTGCCTTATGAGATTTTATTGGCAGAGATCGGTACTTTTCCCTTGGAGGCCTCGATGATGATCCCATTATTAAGCTACCTAAAGTAGGTTCAGAATATGGAGAGTCATCGTTGGCCTAAGTTAATCGTGAAAGAAGAGCTAACTAGAAGAAAGAACACCTGGATGAAACAAAATATCAAATGGATGAAAAAGTGGGATGTTGAGATGCATGAGTGTCCAAACACTAATGAAGAAATAAAAAAATATGTGAGAAAAATTTAAATATGCTATATGGATGAAAAAATAGGGCGTAAAAAGGATTATTATATCAAAGAATTCAATCCCATGAGGGACCATGAAGAAAAGGCCTCGGGTGAATCCACAATAGTGGTTTACAATTGAAGTGAGGAAGGAAAACTCACATAAAATGAATGCATGGCAAAAAAACTAATTTTAGGGGTTCGTACGAACCTATTGGTTCGACCGAACTCATTAAGGGTTCGCTAGAACCTAGGTTCGGGTGAACCCTCCTATTACTTTCATGCCAAAAAATCCATCAAAACCCCTCATAGAAGGGGGGTTCGAATGAACCTTGGTTCGAGCGAACCCCTAGAGGTTCGCTCAAAACCCTAGGGATTCATTCGAACCCCCTTTATTCCTCATCCCTTCCCTGAGACACAAAAAATCCTAAATTTTAGCACTTCAAAGCTCGGGTTGAGGATGAAAATGGAAGAATCTTCACAAACCCAACTTGAATTAGGTAGTCCTTAGAACGAGCTATCCAATGAATATAATTTTAATATTTTTTGGTTTTATTATGTATTTGTTTTTTTAGTTTTATTAAACATAGGTTTTTCATCAAAAATGAAGGTCTTTGTTCTACACATGTGGAAAAATAGTACATTATCAAAAAAAAATTGAAAAATATGAGTGCACCAGATATTGAAGTCCTTGATCTAAAAAATAGAATAAAATTGAATTTTGATATATACAAAAAAAGTTATGCGTTATACGGTCCCACTATGTCTAAATTGTAATTGGTTTGACTTCGAAACTTGATTAAAGAAAAAAATAAATTCAATAAAAAACTATCTAACCAAGTGGAAGCACTAGATATCAGAGTTACAAATCTAAATTCGAAAGAATTATAATTTTATCCTTTACGAAAAAAAAGCCATGCGTTATACGGTGTGCGTCACTTTTTAAAAATGCTATTTTTTGAAAAAAAAAAAAATTCATGGGAGATGGAAAAACAAGTGCAAACCGATTCCAAAAATTTTGAAAAAAATATTTTTAGAATCTACAGACAAAATGTGACGAGACTCTACTTTTCATCATCTTCAAATTATTCATGGTTTAGCTACTATAGGTGCTCGAATGTGAAGATTTAGTTTAAAAAAATAATTTCAGTGTCTAGTTTGGCCAAAAATTGTAAACCACTATTGTGGGATCACCCCCTATATAGGAGAAAATATCAAATGGAAAGAAAAAATGTTGATAGCTCAATTGCATACTAGCTCACACCATCTTAGGTGTGAAACAAGCAGGTGGGTGCTTCCTAAAGAGGAGTGGGAAAATAGAAAATGTTGATTTTGTAACATGGGTATGGTGGAGACGGAATGGCATTTCACCATGGAGTGCTCAGCCTATAAAGACATCTGGGCTAGTTATGTGGACACTGTCTAGGTCAATAATTTAAATACCTTGTTTGAAGAATCAAGGTTAGACAAAACTATAAACTTCATCATCAAAATTCACTGCAAAAGAGCTGATCTCGAACGGAGTTTGCAATCTGTTTAGGGCCTTCTTGTGGGAGGCTCTTGAGCCGCTCTTGGGTCCCATAGGCTTCTTTGGCCTCGTGGACGTCATTAAAAATTTTCATTTCATTTCAATGAGCTGTCAGGTGTGCCATATCATTCCCCTTATCAAATTTTCTTCTCATGCAAAAGAATGGACGCCCCTCCCTTCATGTGACATTCGAGGAGAAATGACAAGGGTTCCATACCTTATTAAATGCACCATCTCTCCTCTTTCTTTGTCATGGCACCCATACTCTTTCCTTTACTCTCCTTGACTTCTATTAGGATTAATTAGTTGGTATGTGACATAATCCTATATATTTTGAGGAAATCAAGCAACGAAGAAAATTAGATAAGGTTTTGGATGAAGAGATAGATTGCATTGAAAGGAATGAAACATGAGAGTTAGTAGATCTATTTGAAGGTAAATATTTCTTAAGATTCAAATAAGTCTATAATAATAAGTTCAATATAATTTAGGTGATCTTTTGAGAAATATAAATAAGGTTAGTAGAAAAACATTTTACCCAATCACATGGAATTGACTGTGATAAGACATTTGCACCAATTAAAAAGCCTGATGTAGTTAGAATGGTCTTAGCCATAGCAACATAAATAACTCAAAAAATTATTAGATGCATGCCTCATGTATTCAAGTACCTACATACAAAATGAGATCAATTTTAGAAGTTCATGCCCAGCTTCATTATTTAACCCTCTAGTACAACCTTATGAAAATATGCTTGATTGTTCAATGAGCTCGTCTACAAATTTGTTCACATCAACATTAAATGCCTTTCTCCACTACAAAACTAGTAAAAATGAATAAGATCAAGAATGTAAAGAATTGGCATACTTATATATTGTTTCAAAATTGTTGTAACAAACCTATTTTATTAAATTCATGTCATAGTCTGTATCAAAATAATTTAATCTCCCATCTCGATCACCTATCACTAGCATAGCTTTGTCTCAGGATATACAATAAACTATATGTAACCAACATTAATTGTAAAATGTTGCAACCTTAGCAATAAAATGTCTGCCTAACATTAAAATAAATGTGAATTTATTACTAATTATACAAAAAAAGGTTGATGAAATGGATATTTATATTAATATTTTAAAAAATATTGTATATTTATTTTTACAATATATTTTAATATAATAAAATATGATTTTTAATATATAATAAAATTTTAAAATATAATTTATAAAAAGGAATATTTAAATATTTAAATCTCCATGATTTATTTGTTGAAAGACTTTATGATTAAAATTTTCTTAAAATTTATTTTATTAACCCTTGCTCTACTGAGATTGATTAACATCTCTGTTGTATGTCCAATATCATTCAATTCACAAGGATTCTCCGATTTTTTTCTTTTTCTACCCCTAAGACTCACCTCAGTAGTAGGATCTATTATATTAGAAGCAACACTAGACAGTGATTTAATTTGAGCCTGAGAAACATTTGAATTAAGGTTTTCCATTATTGTAAAGCCTGCATAATGTAAGAAATCAAGTTAGCACAATAAATATATCTAAAAGTTAGTACATCACTTAAGAAAGTTGGGGCCATTGATATAAGTAAGTAAAAAGGTTTCAATATCCTTCATCATACTAAAATACTCTATGAGACTTTATCATATTACGAGGTACTTTTGAATTAGTGAAAGATTGAGGTCAGACATAACTCTATTCTTTGCTGCTTGTTCCTTTTAAGTGGTAAAAAACTATGTGAAAGGGTGGATGAATGTTCCTCTTACATGGTAAGAATTATGATTGGTAAAGAGTTAATGATTGGTCTTCTTAAGTGATAAATAATTCTGTGTGGGAAAGGGTGAATGACATATTCCTCTTTATGCTTAAAAACCCTGTGTGGGAAAGGTAACAAACCTTGGAACATGTATGTACTCTTAAACCTAGATGATGAAATGTAATAGAGTGTTTCAATAGAAAAGCACTACAAAATGCTGATGGAAGAACCTAAAAGACTAGCTTGAACGAAATCAAAGAAAAATCACTTGTTTATTGTTTCTTAATAGAAGTTTTACCTAAGGTGAAACTACACAAGACATTTACCCTCTTTGACTACATCAAGGCAAGCATGTGTGTTTCCTGAACATGATTGAATGGGAAGAGTACATGCATTGATTGTAATTAGACTCCCCTTGCTTATCAAAGTCGCAACATCCTCTTGATGTACATGTGGATCACTTTTTTAACATTGCTTAGTCTGTTGGTGATTGAATACTTTTGATACAACAAATTCACCCTCCCTTTCACCCTCCTTAGTACCAAGATGGTATTGATACATCACCCAATTAGTTTTCCCGACTTTTGAACCCTTTGCAGAAGTATACAAAACCATGATCTTCTGGCATCCTTTTTGTTTCTCATTTTCAATTATAGGCTTTGTGTTTGCCTGTCTTGCACCAACATACTTCTCCACTAATAGAAACATCACTTAAAAATTTTCAATACCTATTGGATAAGCTTGCTTGTTTTATAGAAAACATGAATAATACTACCATCTTGTTTAATTCCTATCAAAAACCTTTAGATAAGGCAAATACATATATAAATCAGAGAAACAACAGT
Organism: Sequoia sempervirens; assembly: GCA_007258455.2. Lineage (NCBI taxonomy): Eukaryota > Viridiplantae > Streptophyta > Pinopsida > Cupressales > Cupressaceae > Sequoia > Sequoia sempervirens. The sequence goes on along the minus strand of VDFB02233144.1, from coordinate 5,289 downwards.
TATCAAAGGTAGCCACCAATTACTTGACAATTTTTCAGGATGTATAAAGGGATGAGGCTTTGCATTATCAATCCCAAATTTTTTTGCTAAATGTCTAAAAAGTTCTTGATCTGAAGGATTGAATTTTGCACCTGTAGGTAGCCTAGGCTAGTCTTGCAAAACCTGCAAACAACATATTATCTTATGTACATAGTTTAGCTCTCAAGTACAAAGTGTTGTGACTGTTTATCTATAGATTGGATTCTAAAGAATTCCAATTTCTTACAACAGATGCTTACATTATCAGTAATCTTGTGTCAATTGATGTCAAATATACATGAATACCAACATTCTTTTGCATTTCTAACCTAGTTTTTTAGAAAAAATAATTCTCATTGAGAAGATTGAATGCCCATAAAATTTAACAACAGGTAGCCATCCTATCACCTTATATAAAATGGGGGTATTCGTTTCTTATCAATGTAGTAGAAAAATTTGATGACGAATTGTAGAGTCAAATGGAATGAGCTCAATTAGGACAAGTATTGCAGAACTTCCATAACAAAGCCTCATACCCAAATGAGAATTCCATAAGAAATAATAAAACTTTAAAATTGGACAAAATACTACATCCAGATTTTTGGGTATTGAGAATTTGAGTAAAATACACCATCCAACCTGCCTTAACAAATGAACCATAATAATGTTTAGAAATAGAACCAGCCACTTCTTAATTTCCTTAAGCAACCAGAATTTCAAACCTTGCACAGCTGTCAATGCTTTGAAGATAGATGCAAATCTTCTAACACGCTAGTTACTGTCCTATATGGCCTCAGCATAAAAGGTATTGACTAAGGATATGGACAGAAGTATAAAAGGAAAAGATCCCATAAAATATTGCCATGTAATTCCGTGGAAATGGCCAGCCTTAAAAATGTGAAAAATAGATTATGCCACTAGAACTTACATAAGGTTAATGCTTAGAGAAGAATTTTTGCGTCAATTTTTTGACAAAGTGAAAGGTCATGCAAATTACCCCTAAATTTTTCTCAACAGGTACGATTTGGACAGTTACTAAGAATTGGCCCTAAAAATTCTTAGCAGCAGCTACTTGGAAAATTGAAGTGCTTTTTATGCAACCAAAAGCTAATAGCCATCTTTTGCTACTTGATGTACGGGCTATGCCACCTTTCAAGGCGCTTAGTCAAAGGAAAGCTTTGGTTAGTAGAAGTATTGCAGTGGCCATTTCGATTGAAAGTAAGAACTTATTGTTGGAATATTAACCCTAACTGCTGGCGTCCCCGCCAACCTTTGCCCGCTATATCGCAATCAATAAAATATTCATCGCGACATCGCGGGAGACTCTGTAGTAGTTTTGTTTTATTCTAACCGCCAGGTGTTTACCGCAGTTTACCAGGTCGTCAACTAACCGCTGCCTGCAATATCGCAATAAAGTTTTTAACCATCAGCGATCTGCGGGGGAATAAGAGAAGCCGCCCGCGGCCCGAGGAGAGGTTCGGTCTGAAAGAATTAATATTTAAAGTTGAATATTATGAAAGGACATTTAGCAGTAGTACATTTGTTTGTGGAAAAAGTTAGTTGGAATTGATTTTGAAAAATTGTATTTTTGTTTCCTCTCATCAGTGAAAATCTTTCATTGACTTTACACAGTATATTTTGTAATTGTAATTTTTTTTGTTGAGAAGGAGAGATAGAGAAGAAGGTGAGCAAACAGAAAATTACGAGCAGCAGCTCTGTGTGTTAGAAAATAATATTTTATATTTTAATTTTTACACTGTGTGTGAATTTAATTTCCTCTGCCTCTCGCCTTCACGTGGTATCAAAGCAAGTTTGATTATCAGAGTCAATTTTATCAAAGCAGATTATCTAGGTAAATTTCAAAAATGGCAGCAAGCACAAGCTTGACAAACCCACAAATTCCACATTTTAATGGGAAGAATTATGAGTACTGGTCAATTAAAATGAAAGCACTATTTAGCTCACAAGATATATGGGATTTAGTAGAGAATGGATTTGTAGAGCCAACAGATGCAGTAGCATACAATGCTTTAACACAAGCAGAGAAAGACTTATTGAAGGACACAAGGAAGAAAGACTCAAAGGCTTTATTTTATCTATTTCAAGCTGTACATGAAAGCATTTTTCCAAGGATTTCAGCAGCAACAAAGTCCAAACAAGCATGGGACATACTTCAGATAGCCTATCAAGGCATGGCAAAAGTTAAAACAGCAAAGCTACAAATGCTGAGAAGAGATTTTGAAACAATATGTATGAAGGACAACGAATCTGTAGATTCATTCTACACCCAAGTCATTGGGGTGGTTAATCAAATTAGGTCTCATGGAGAAAATCTGGAAGATACCAGAGTTGTTGAAAAGATTTTAAGGAGTTTGCCCACAAAATTTTTACCAGTTGTAGTTGCTATAGAGGAGACAAAGGATCTCTCACAGTTCACCGATTTGATGGTATGCATGTATGCATCTCTAATTTCATGAACATAGGCCGAAAAGGTCGGGCCAGATACATCATCGAGCATACCAAACCGTGCTCACCGTACTAAGGAAGAGGCAGAGGTAGATCAAGAGGAAGAGGAAGAAACTCTTACAGAGGTGAAAGATACAGTGTATCAAGTTCAAGTGGAAGAGGCAGCAATCAAGGCTCAAGCCAAAACCCAACACAGAATCAGTCACAAAATCAGAGGTATGATAAATCTCAAGTCCAATGTCACTACTGTAAAAAGTATGGGCATTATATGAATGAGTATAGAAAGAAGCGGTATGATAACAATAGACAAAATGCAAATTTTTCAAGAGAAGGTCAAAATCAGGATTCAGATAAGAGAACAATGTTTTTAGCTTGTAATGTTGCTCAAGCAAATGAAAAATATGTATGGTTTTTAGATTCAGGCTGTAGCAATCATATGACAGGGAATCTAGAAATGTTTTCAAGTTTAAATGAGAATGTGAAGTCTGATGTTACATTGGGTAATGACAACAAAGTGTCAGTCAAAGGAAAAGGAGATGTCAATATTCAAACTAAACAGGGGGAGAAAAAGTATATTTCAGATGTTTATTTTGTTCCTGGTCTGAAACATAACTTAATGAGTGTAGGGCAACTGGTTCAAAAAGGGTATAGAGTAACCTTCAAGAATGGTCTATGCACAATTTTAGACAAATACCCAAGCAACCAGCTTATTGCTAAAGTCAGAATGACAAACAACAGAATGTTTCCCTTAAAGATAAGGCTAGATTTGAATATAAATTATGCTCAAGCACAACACTTAATGAATTCACAAGTGGGTAGAGAAGAAACTACAGCAGTAGTGCAGACAATCTTTCAAGCTGAGATAAAAGATGAAAACTGGTTATGGCACCTGAGATTTGGTCATCTCAACTTTGAAGGTTTAAATTTACTTCATAGGAAAGGCATGGTCAAGGGACTACCTTTAATAGAAAAACCAGAAAGGGTATGTGAAGGGTGCATTTTAGGAAAACAACATAGAGAATCATTTCCTGCAAGAAAGTCAACTAGAGCAAAAGCCCCTTTGGAAATTATACATCTCGCATTTGTGTGGACCTATGCAAACACCTTCTCATTGTGGGTGGTAGTTTTTATTTTCCATTATCTATCGATGATTATTCAAGAAAAATATGGGTTTATTTTCTAAAGCAGAAAAATGAAGTGTTTGATCTGTTTCGTCAGTTCAAGAATTTGGTTGAAAAACAAAGTGGTTATTATATCAAAGTGTTGAGAACAGATAGAGGTGGTGAATATATTTCAAGAGAATTTTTTAATTTTTGCAAGGATCATGGAATTCACAAGCAATTCACAACCAGATACACACCTCAACAAAATGGAGTAGCTGAAAGGAAAAACAGAACAATCATGGAAATGGCTAGAAGCATGTTGAAAGCCAAACATTTGTCAAATGAATATTGGGCAGAAGCAATTTCTTGTGTAGCCTATATAATGAATAGGTGTCCAACAAAAAGTGTCATGAATATAGTACCTGAAGAAGCATGGACAGGAAGAAAACACAGTGTTACTCACATGAGAGTATTTGGATGTGTAGCATATGCACATGTGCCTGATGAATTGAGAAGGAAGCTAGATAACAGAGGAGAAAAATGTATATTTGTTGGATACAGTGAAGAATCCAAAGCTTATAAGCTCTATAATCCAACAACAAAGAAAGTTATAATCAGCAGAGATGTACAATTTGTAGAAGATGAAGCATGGGATGGAAGTATAGAGAAGATAGTAAATATTTCAGCTAGTATACCTCAAGAGGAGAATGAAGTTTCAGCATCAACAAATATTCCAGCTATTGTGACTCCTACCACTCCCATTCAAGCTCAGCAAAGTAGTCCACAAGTGACACCAGCATCGACTATAAGAACAACCTCAATCATTCAAGGAAGCAGTCCAACAAGAGGACAACAAACACCATCTACAGCAGGACCATCGGGTCCACATTCCACAAGTTCAAGTGATATGTCAAATCCTACATTGGCAAGTCTGAGAAGACAGAAAATCAGAAGCATAAGAGATATATATGAGCAAAATGAAGGTGAGAATAATTTAGATCAGATTTCTCTTTGTGCATTTTATTCTCAAATAGAAGATCCAATTCATTTTGAAGATGCAGTCAAAGATGATAAATGGGTAAGTGCTATGGATGAAGAAATTGAAGCAATTGAGAAGAATCAGACATGGGAACTAGTCAGTCTTCCAAAAGACAAAGATGTCATTGGAGTGAAATGGGTTTATAAAACCAAATTGAATGAAAAAGATGAAGTTCAGAAGCTTAAAGCAAGATTGGTTGTAAAGGGCTATTCACAACAGCCTGGAATTGATTACAATGAGACATTTGCACCTGTAGCATGATTGGATACTATAAGGATGATTTTAGCTTTAGCAGCTCAGAATAAGTGGTCTGTATCTCAAATGGATGTAAAGTCAGCTTTTTTAAATGGTTATTTAGAAGAAGAAGTTTATGTGGATCAGCCACCTGGGTATGAAATTCTGGGTCAAGAAGACAAAGTTTACAAATTGAAAAAGGCACTGTATGGATTGAAGCAAGCCCCAAGAGCTTGGTACAACAGAATAGACAGTTATCTTTTGCAGAATGGATTTAATAGATGTAGCAGTGAGCCCACACTGTATACAAAAATGAATGAAGAAGGTGAAATACTGATAGTATGCTTATATGTGGATGATTTAATTTTTACTAGCAATTTGTCAATTGATCTGTTCAAGGCAGACATGAAGAAAGAATTTGAAATGACA
>VDFB02233143.1:0-12619 GCA_007258455.2 Sequoia sempervirens | reverse complement strand
ATAACAATTTCAAGTCTCTCATCTCCTACAGCTAATTCTGAAAACTACTTGCCAATTCTTGCCTTCTAACTTAGCAAAATTCTGGCCTAGTCAAACTCCTAAAATCTTCCCCCTTTACAAATGAGGCACAAATGCCATTTATAGAGAACCCCAAACATGTCGACCCAATTTGATTTTACAATAATAACTAGCCCCAAAACAGGTCGGCCAGAAGAATTTCAAAATAGGACAGGATTTGCATTAAATGCATGAATATTATCCATGTCGGCCTACGATCTCCAGCAAGATCAGATTCACGTGGTTTCTAGAAAGTCCTCCAGCTGTAGACAGTTTTGGCATGGATTCTTAGGCAGGTCCCACTTTGAAAATTTAATTTGAACATTTCCAGATTTCCCTCTTTGGCACGAATCCATATGCAAGTCCCCCTTTTAATATTTGCTTAGTCCTGAAAAACAGATATCATCATTAATAGCCCACATGTTCAAATTAAATTTGAATAAAATTTTGACCTTTTCTAAAAAACTTACATTTTTATAAGGAAACTTTCCATTTTTAGAAATTTTTCCATTTTTGGAAATTTTATTTTCAATTTTTATCTCAAGAAATTTTCATTTTCAGATCATTTTTAAAAAAATTTCATTTTTGGAAAAAAAAAATCATTTTCAAAAATTTCCATTTCGGGAAACCAGACCAAGGGGAAAATCCAGGTCAGGTAGACCCCAGACCAGAATCCGGAAAAAACCAGCTGGACAGGATTCTACCGAATAAGGCAAAAATTTCAACAATAGATCATTAAAACGAACCAAGAATGCGCGAAACATCGTGTAATATATCAAATTAAGCATGGGGTGTCGAGCATTTATCATCAAATTCATCAATTTAATCCAACATTTCAATTTGCACAAAGCCAGGCAGAAAATCCAGAAAAATCTGGGTGGACCCGATTTCTGTGGACGGCATAAAATTCCAGACTTTGGCACGTACCCGGAAAACTGAAGAAATTCGGGAAAATCTGGGTCGGGCGGAAAATCCCAGACGCAGGCAAAAATCCAGAAAACTGAAGAAATCCGGGAAAATCTGAGTCGGGCGGAAAATCCCGGACTGGACCAAAAACCCGGATTTTTGCATAGAGCCAGACTTTGAGCAAACTCCGGGAAAATCCGGACGGACCGAAAAATCTCGGATTTTGCCTAAAACTTAGTTTTTTCAAAGTGCAACTTAGGGAAATCACTTGGGCAAGCAAGATGAACATCTAAGGACCTCCAAAGGCAACCAAATCAATAAAATTAAGGGGCCAAAAGACACCAAAAGCCAGAGCAAAAAGAGGGTCCCTACTTTCTGGGCATGTGTGCAAACTACACAACACTTTAGATTTTGACATGTCCAAGACTTTTTCTCTAAGCTCAATTCTCTTAGATTGCGTTATCTAATTGTGGGGTCACTAAAGAGGATGAACAGTTGATACTTTCTATTCTTGCTAAGCTTGGTCCTGATTATTCAGTGTTTGTTTCTACTTTCTATGCTACAATGGATGCTCTTGGCAATGCATACAAAATGCCTTCTCTTGATGAATTTGCAGCTCAACTCACAAGGGAACAAGCAAAGTTGGTACACATGGGCACATTGAAGTCTTCTAGATCTCATGCTCTTGTTGCAAAAGAGACAAAGGATTCAAGTGGCAAAGGTAAGAAGCAGAACAAGGCACCCAAGTCTAATGAGCAAGGTAAAGATTCTCCTTCACATGGCACTCCTGAGTCTACACCCTCTTCTAAAGAGGAACCATCTAAAAAGAAGAAGTCAAAATGTGCATATTGTAAAAGATTAGGACATGATGAGCATAGATGTTATAATAAGAAGATTGATGAACTGACACACCTTCTTCAAAAGAATAACATTAAGCTGCCCTCATCAGTGTCTGCTACTTCTTCTTCAACATCTCAATCGGCAGCTCCATCATCATCATCTCAGTCACAGGACACAGGATCTACTTCTGGGCTACACAAGATGAAAGGACAAGCACTCTTGGCCTCTACAAGTCTTGAATCTCATAGATGGCTTCTTGATTCAGGGGCATCTCATCATATGGCATCTTCTATGGATATGTTCTCTTCTTTTGAGCCTTGTAATTCACCTCATATATTGATGGGTAAATAATACATATATGAAGGTAAGTGGGAAGGGTTCTATTGATATGGGGAAGGGACTTTCAATGATGTACTTTGTGTTCCTTCCTTGTCCACTAATCTCCTTTCTATTTATCAAATTACTCATGGGGGTCAAGGTAAAACAGTTGAGTTCACTCTAGATAGAGTGTACATAAGGGACTTGGAGACTAGGGATATTGTTGCTATCGGGATGGTTGATCATTCATCTCGTGTATATTCCTTTTCACATTTTGCTCTGAAGATGATAATGTTCCTTTGACTACATCACACACTCCATTGAGTGTGAACCATGATAGTGAGGAGAAGTTTGGTCAACTACACTTTGGTATTCTAGAAACCAATGTTGAGCTTCCTACTCGTCCACCTCCTATTTTTTTAGTCATTGATGCTTTTATTCAGCAGGATGATCATAGTTTTTCAGATCTTTCTTTGTGGGATGAGTATTTGATAGGGATTTCTAACTTGTTCATAGAGTCTCATACTGCAAATTTGGAGGACACACTTGAGGGGATTTCTCTCCTCTTTGATGACAGTTTCAGTACAGTTGTTATCCCATCTACTTTGTCTTTGGAGATTGACATTCATGAGTCTCCTCCATCACTTCCTTTGTCATGTTTCTTGGTTTAGTTTGACCATGATTCTGTTGTGGCTCATTCAAGCTTGGAGGATCTTCATCAGTTTTCAGAGGCATACATGTTGAGCATTCATGCTTCCTCCTTTTAGTTGGACATGGAGTGGCTTCTACATCAGCTTATGGCTTTGTTTCTTCCTAAGGGACGATGTGTTGCTTGCAGACATTGGGTCATCTTTTGTTTTTAGGCATTCTTCATCAACATTGGAGCTTCTTCATTATGGGGGGGATATCTTATCTCTCTACTTCCTTCTTATGGGGGGGTATTTGATTGTATATACATGTTGCATGTTGTCCTTGGGGGGTATCATTGAGTCCTCCATACATCATGTTGTCTTGTTTTGTTTCTCTCTTTTGGAGAGGAGTTTTGTCCCATAGGGTTTTCTCCTTTTCTCCGCTTGTGAGAGATTGCATCATTTGCATTGTAAATGGGTACCTAACATGGCCTAGTAGCCGGGACCCATAGTAGTGTGCATAATAATCTTCTCCCTAAGTTGCACTTAAGGGGGGGTGTTGGTGTGAATAATTGTCTTGTACCTAGCTAATTCATTCACTAGGTAATTAGGGGACATATTCACATGGTTAAATTTACTTAGGATAAAAGATTCTTTCTAGAAGTCTTAGTTGGCTTTTCTAGAACTTATCTTATCTAGCTAGGATGCATCATTTCCTAGGTGATTAGGTTGTTGGTTGTCTCATGTCATAGGATCATGACATTTGTCAACATCATATTCATACCTATCTCTCAACCTTGCCCATATAAGCAAGGTATCTCTTGTACATTTGTATTCAAGCTATTCAAGCAATCAATCAATCTTGCATTGTGAAGCAAGCTTTCTTGCCATTCTCTCTCTTGTGGAAGTGGTTTTGGTCGCAACTGATCTTGGGGGTGTTGAGGAGTCACCATTAACTCCTACACATTTGAACAACTTTGCTCAAATTTCATTTATGTGTAGATTGGAACTCACCATAATTCTCATATTGGCTCCATTTGCATGAGATGTGCTAGGATAACCAACATTAGTAGCCAAATACCTTTTCATCATTGAGTATTTCAAATTTTTCTCAATATCCATTGCAATTTGATATGCTTGATGCAATGTTATGGGTCCTTTTTCTCTTAACAAATAACTCATTTCTTCATCAAATGCACCTAAGTAGACAACCAAACTCTTTGCATCATTTGGTCTTATACTCTCTGGAATATCCTCATTTCTATGGATTTCCATAAAGTTTTTCCTCACCACATTGGGATTTACTCTTTCACCAAATTATTCCATGAACACTATATTAAATCATCCTAGGAGTGTATAGAGGATGCTGGTAAATTATAGGAGAACCAATCTCTTGCATCTCCTTTTAAAGACTGAACAAATAACTTCATGACAACATCCTCAAAATCTAGTTCATAATCTCCCATCATATCAGCAAAATCTTGCAAATTCTTGCTTGTTGATTTAGACTTCTCACCAGTAAACTTTGGTACCTTATCTCGGATTTTAGATGGTACAACATTTGGGTAACCACAAATGCTACTCAAATTTATAGCTCTATACCTTTTAATACTGAATTTTCTTTGACATGACAAGGGTTCCCCCTTATGCGTTGTTACATTCGGTTCCCCACAAGGATGCTCAGTTTGATAATGCATTTTCTCACACCTTTAGAAGGACTTTGACATTTACCTCACAATTCCACAAGCCAATTCAAACTTCCTTTGTAATTATGGTATTAATCCTTTACAATGTAAATCTTCTATCTATTTTTCTTAAGATCCTAAAATATAACATGCTTCTCTATCATAATGCATGAATTTCAATTTATCCTTTAGAATCATGTAAAATTACCACTACTATTCCTCCCTTAGTGCTATTTCACCTAATTGGGAACCATTTACATCTTAAGCCTTGAAAACTTCCCATAAATTACTTGCAAAAATGATAATATTTTTTTTAGATTTATGAGAATAGCTGGAAATTTGTAGCAGTTGTTAACCTTTCTTCTTGACTGAAAATTTACAAATCTGGAACTTTTCTATATTCTTTATTAGGTTCTTTAGATACAATCACCACCTCTCTTCACATAGGATTAAAATTCAAGAAATATGAAGTTCTTTCAAAGGTAAATCTTATTCTGGGTCATCTCCAATAGTGGAGTCACATTCAAATCCTTTGAACTCTACTACAACCAAACCTTTTCTAGGTCCAAGAAATTTCAATATCTAAAAAATACGTTCAAATTCACTGAACAATTCACTCTCTGGTTTTGAAACATTACTGAATCTTAAGGCTAGATGATCTTCTATCGGAATTTTCTCAAGTCTATCCCCAGGAGAGTCACCAATTCTATTGGTTTTTTCCTAGCAAAACCTTGAAATCCTCTAAAGGGTAGCCAACCTTTATGCTCAATAATCTTCAAAGTTAATGGCCAACTAACGAGCAAGGATCCTAAGGCCCTTACTCCTACTCTTTAGGCTCTATGAGACCTAGGAGACTATTCCTTATTGTGTTCATGTGATATCTAATTATTTGATAACACTTCTACACACAGATCAATTCCTACTCAGTGAAAATAAACACAATTCATTAAAGGTTTGGCCAACCTTTGAACAAATTACCATCTATTGCTAGGAATTAGGTGATAGAAACATACATTGTATTTGAAATATTTTTTAATGATTTTCATTTTCACTTTGAATACCTAGCTAGGTGTATTACTAGCTCATTTACCTTTAAAATAAACTAATGAATAGACCAATGCTTCATCTGTTGGGAAAATGGAGTCAAATTTGTAACAACCAGTAATATATTGGCTAGTTTACTTAGAATTTGGTGGACTATTATCATAATACTTTGTAGTATGACAACTTACAACATCTAAAACGTAACTTCTTACCAAATCCTATGCTTTTCCTCACAAACCTATGAATCCATTCAATAATCTAATCAATTCTTTGAATTGAAGTAAAAATGAAAACACACATCAATTAAAACAACTAAAGATAAACAAAAAGACCATTGATAATTTCATTTATAATTTTCAAGAGAATTACATAGGAGAGTATACATTCTAGAACTAAGATTTTCTTTCATATCTATGACTTCTATAAAACCATTTTAAGATCTTTACATACATGACTCAAACCCAGACTCCATACATTTCTATTCATCAATCAACTATTTACCATATGCTCTTTCTCGAGCTTCACTATTCATCTAGACCATTTTGAGACTCAAAATTCAAACCCCCTATACTGAGCCCTAAAATTCATTTTATAAAACAAAGGAGCAACAAGCATCAGGCTCAATTACAGTTACAACTTCATTTTAAAACTAATTTGATCTACATTTGAGATATTCCCCGAGTAGTTATATGTAATCATTTGCAATACAGGGGAGAAAAACCTTTACACCATTTGTCGAAAAAGAACCAACCAATACTGCCAAAAGCACTGTTAATTTTTATTGAACTTCCATATTCTGCATACACATTAAGAAAATAAATTATTGATGATACCAACCAACAAGCACCCCAATTAGCACAAAGGACAAAAACCCACATACACAGAAAGCTAGAAAAGTTACCACAATAATATTATCACCAAAACACAAAAACCAGGACCATGATACAATACAACTCAATTAGAACTAGAACAAACATTCCCACTTTGTTTCCTAGCAAAGGCTGGAGAAACCACCACTTCCTCTTCATCAATGTCCTTTAGGTTACCCATGGAAAGCAAGTAATAGCACTAACTCAATTTTGTTTCAATCATACTATCTGAGGGACCATCTAAAATTTCAATGGGAGAACTATGTTGTCCTAGACAAGGTTTATTATACTTAATCTTCCTCCTTTCCTCCCTTATAGACCTCACAAGCTCCTTTTATTTAGGCTTAGTCTCTTCTCCCATGAAAACTCAAATTCTCAACTAATAGTTTCTTTTCACACTAACCTGCACTGATTTCTTGTTGCGGGCACCCTTCTTGTTCTCCTCCTTTGGAGTTAGCATTACTAGAGGTGTGCCTTGCTCATTCTCTAGAACATCATCATGTGACTCCTACAAGCTGAGTCTTCTGGACCTTCATATCAGGGAAGCTGAGACAATGGACTTACTCATTTTCATGGAAGGTAAGCTAAGAACAATAAGACCTTACAATTGTAAACTGACCCTTCACTGGTTCCTAAAAAAATTTGCAGAATAAAAGCTATCACCACTCTCTTCACAGACTTAGAAAATTTTAGCTTCTGATTGTAATGGTAAATACAAAGCTACCAACTCCCATTAATCAAGAAATTTTATCATGTCGACCAACTTTTGGCTCTTACATCATGACTGTTAATCTACTAAGTGCATGAAAATATGTGTATCATATTGCATGATTACAGGAGAGTAATCATTGAAATGCATCAGGATCAAATTTGATTAATCCTGCAATCATCTTCTACCATTAATGCTCACTCGCGTGAAACAAAATGACCATCTTGCTCACATCTCTAGTTTTAAATAATGGTCATTGATCTCTTGGTCAAATGGTGCATTGGATGAATCAGAAGGAGTCAATCACTTTGAAATTCCACCACAATTTCTTGCTAATTCTCGGCCAATGTCATTTGGCTAGCTAAATGCCAACACATCCATCCATAGGCTCCACCATTCATTTCCAAGCATAGGACAACTCCATGTGTCACAAGGCCGCTAACCCCGTGGCTTCAAATAAAGAACTATTTAAATCCTATGGGTTGGTGGGGAATGGTTGAGATCACCTCGCAACATTCCATTGCAGTCGTTGATTTGAAGTTCCACAACATCGGACTTGATAGTGGAGGTCGGGACCCATGCCTGCCAATGGACATGCGTCCACCGCCCACTAACCCTGTGGCTTCAAATAAAGCAATATTTTAATCACATGGGGTTGGTGTTAAATGGTCGAGATCAAATTTGATGATCTGATGGTGAGTAATCTACACGTGCAAATAGAGTTAGTCTTAAAGATGGGGCCATGACTAGGTCGACGATACTTGACACTTAGGATTGCAGACTTAAAACTTAAGTTGCGTTAAGATAAAATTTAAGCCTGACCATAGGAAAATTGAAATGGTAAACTTGTGCTTGATGTTCGACAGACCTAAACCATAGGGCTAATGAGAATGATGATTCTAATAGCTCAAGATACAACTTAGGTGATTGGAAACCAAGAGTAACAAGTCAATGTATGAATAGAATGCCCAGGGGTTTATGATGGTGCAAATTTGAAATGAGGGTTTTTAGACCAAAACCCTAACTCTACCCTTGGACTCAGAGGCTCAAAATCATGACAAAGCAAGAACCTACTTAAAATTTTAGAAGCTGTACCATACCCCACTAGATAATTTGTTAATGTGCAAAGGATATTTTAATCGACAAGTTTGAATATTTGAAGATAGATTATTTTCCACCCCTCAACAAGTAATCCAAGCCAAAATTAATTCACCTCAAAAATCCAAAATTGCTCAAACAAAAAATTCAACCTTTTTTTTTGTTGACATAGGATTGCAAGTTAACATAGATGCTCCTGCATTAGAGAACCACTATAGAAAGAATATTTTATGAGTTGCACTCATTAACATTTGTAGACCTTATTTCTATCTTGGATCCACCTCATGGCCTTGTCCACTGGAATCTTTCTATGCATCAAATTTTCCGAACTTACTACATTACCATGTTTCATCCTTCCTCGACTACCCATCATGTAATTAAAAGCATCATATTTCCTTTCCAACCAATATACTTAATAAAAATCAGAACTAGCAATTAAAATTATACCTCCTCCATCAAAACAAATCTATTCATTTACCTCATTTTTTGTTCTACCATTTTTATCTCTTTCCACTATGTTTCCTTCATGAAATTTCATGGTTTCCATTCCTTTTGGAAGAAATGGCACTGTTGCAACATGTTTTTCATCACTCAGAAAAGCATTAGTACTACCATCAAATGACTCAATTTCCATATTACATGAAAAGGAACCATGATTACTAATAAAAAAAAAATCACTTCCACTATTCTCAAGCAAAGATTCCTCAGAAAACTCTTCATTAACCTTCACACTCAACTCTTCTAATTCAAATTTATCAAAAGAAAATTCTTCTGCAACAAATTTATCTACTCCTTTACTTAATCTCTTTCTCATCAAGTGAAATAATAAAATCATATTTTACCTTACCCTCTACTACTACCTTCTTTCCACATGATATCTCTTCTTCAATCAAAGTCAACAATTCACCTTTCTCATCTTCTTCACGGTTAGTCTCAACAAAGATAACATATTCATGATTCATACCATCTAAAAGTTTGATTTCATCTACCAAAAAATACCTAGCATTGCTGCAAACCTTACCCATTTCTTCTTTCAATGGCTTCAATTTGTGTTTCACTCCATCCTTCATCAATTTTTGTGTGTTGGAATAACCACCGTGCATTTCCTTCCTATCAAATTGTGAAGGCCTCCCTGACAAAATATGACACACATTCATAGGAATAATATCACATAAAATTTCATCTCTATAACCTCATATACTAATATTTACCAATATTTTTTTGCTGATAAAAAATTTCCTATCATATTGTAGCCATACTATCCTATACGGATGTAGATTTTGTCTTCTCTCTAGCTGCAATTTTCTCACCATCTCATCAGAAACAAGATTGTTTGTGCTACCTCCATCTATAATGACATTTTGTATACCTTGTTCTGGCACTTGCATCTTGTTCTAAAGAAACTTTTTCTTTGAATTGATTTATCATCTTCATTCAACAGGTTTCTCCTTGCCATTAAAGTTTCACCATCTTTTGCCTCTTCGAAATGTGTTGATCTTGCATCTTCTCTATTCACATTTTCTGCTTTATTCTATTCAGTCCTTCTTCTTGGTCTTTCCTCTTCATGAGGAAAATCATATTCCCTATGACCTTCTTCTCCACACTTAAAACAAGTTCCTTGAAAGATTTCTCTTCCAAAACCTCTCCCCGATCTTCCTCTTCCTCTTGAATCTTGATCCCTAGGACCATATGGACCATCATACCTCTTATTTTTACTACTTCCTTGGTCTTCTTTTTTCTAATTTTTTTTATTATTATCTTCCCCATATAATATTCCTTCAACCTCCTCTTCATGACCTCTTCCTCTTTATTTATTTTCAAACCTTTTATTCACTCTTTCTTCAACTTTCAAGACAACTTGGTATGCATCTTCCATAGTTATAACTCTCAGCAATTCCATCTCCTATTGGATGCTCGATCTAAGACCATCTATATACCTTGAAACCTTCTCATTTGTGGCTTTTTAATGACATATTTAAGTCAAGAATCCTATGAAACTATTCAGTATACTCCACTATTTTTATTCCTTGTCTCATGCCTTGCATCTTCTTGAGCAAATATAATTCATAATCTACTGGAATAAATTCCCTTTTCATCGTATCTACCATTTTATCCCATATTGTAATTTTATCTTTTCCTTTTCTTTCTCTTTCCAACTGAATTTCTCTCCACCGGATTGAAGCATGACCCTTCAATCTTGTCTTGGAAAATCTAACTCTATCCGGGTCTCAAATTTCTTCAAATTCAAAATAATCTTCCATATCATTTATCTAGTTGATGAGTTCTTATGAATTCAAGTTCCATTGAAGTTAGGAACATCAATTTTTGGTCTCTTTCCCATTTTTTGTCAAAGCTCTCAACAATGGGTCATTTGCAACTATTACAATTTCCTCTCTTTTCTTAGTATTTAGGCTAGCATTCTTTGGAGCTTCTTCTTCTTCATCACTATTTGGTTCCCTTCTTTGTGCAAACCCTCTTCTTATTTCCTCTTGAAGTGATTCCACTTGTCTTCTCAAAGCTCTTAAATCATCATCATGGACAAAATTATCCATTCTTCCTCTTCGTCTCCCTCTAACACAATGGGCTCCTCTCCCATCCATTTTCTCTAATACCCACAAGCTCAATCCTAGTGCAACTGCCTCTCTTTAGTGGTATGTTACACACTCAAGATATTGCTGCTCTAATTCCACTAATTTAGAGAGGATAAGATACTCTCAAAACCCTCTCTAAAAATCTCACAACAATAGCTTAAACAAAATGAAGATTTTGCAATTTTAACACAACAAATTGTTTGCACAAGAAACTCATTGATTTTCTCTATTTAAGAAATTTATTATAAATGATTTTCAATCATCCATGAACTGATTAACAGAAAATAAAACTCATATAAACATCTTATATGCATATAGAAACATTCAAATACAATCTGTATTCAACTATGTGAGTTCTTGCCAATTTATCTCTCCCCAGCACGACTATTCCACTTGCAATTTATGTAACTTCAATATATTGAGCTACAACTTTCATGGACTATTGTAAATCAGTCCCAACCTTTAAAAACACACCAAAAATACCGTCACAAAGAATGCTACACCTTCCTCTTTCTGTCTCCTTCTTTTCTCCTCAAACTTGCATTGTTGAAGAATGGGTTTTCCTAGTTTACTCCTCCCTGTCATGAAATTAAATTTACATGCTTTATTTGGGCCCCTCCAATATTTCACGACCTTTTCTATTGTTTCATATTAAATCCCTAAAAAAAATTAAAACTCATTTAAAATCCATTCCCAAACAACCATCTAAAAATAGGAAAAAATACAGTTTTAAATTATTCTCTTTCCGACTCCTGAAAAAAGGAAAACACAAAAAGAAGGCCTAGGTGCCCACTTTCACATTCCCTATTATTTAGGAATCATACTTTTGAGTGTTTTTTAAATCTCCATAAATCAATTCCAACACCTCATAATGATTTTCAAATATTTTACAATAAAATGTTTTAAAATTGCTTTTTCTTACTTTTTCACCCCACTACATAACTTGTCAATGTGCAAAGGATATTTTAATTGAAAAGTTTGAATATTTGAAGATAAATTATTTTCCACCCCTCAACAAGTAATCCAAGCCAAAATTGCTCAAATAAAAAATTCAATCTTTTTTTTTGTTGACACAAGATTGCAAGTTACCATGGATGCTCCTACATCAAAAATAATATTAGATAAAATATGATAAATATGCAATACAATGGATTTCCATGGAATGGATTGGAATTATTTACAAATGACAACCCCTTGGTTATATAGCCAAGGTGAGAAATAACATTAGATAGGATCATGAAAAGTGTCTTAATCTTCTTTCATGAGATAACTAATTCAACTAATATTAAATTAACTATGACACAAGTATTAAATGACATAAGATAAGATGAATTCTAATTGACAACAAATACATTATAAATATTCTTAGAACCTAATTAAACTTAACTTGTGAATAGGATCTACTAGTGGAGTAGTGAAGTAAACCACCTAATTCACAACAACAAGATGAAGAAGGTAGGTTTATTTTTGAACCTAAGGTATTCATAGATAAGTGAATGAGTTAGATGTGAAAAGGGTTATTATTGAAATTCCTATTTGAGTGGAAACATCTACTAGTTGAAGATGCAACATAAGAATATGCAAAATTCATACAAAATCATCAAAAATTTACAAAGAATTAAGGATAACATTTTTTTATGGGAATGGGAATTGTTACACCCCTAATATTTATTTTCCTAAATATAAAAAGGTTATGTTATTTTATCATTATTCATCTTAATATTTTCGTTTATTGTCTTTATTTAATTCCTTATACTAACTTAATTAGGATGCAAGGATGCATCTGTACCTAATTATATCTATAAACAAGGAAGAGAAAGGATCTTCTAAACCATATTCAATTGTAATATTAATTTTCTATTCTCATATTATA
>VDFB02233141.1:0-52775 GCA_007258455.2 Sequoia sempervirens | reverse complement strand
CAAATTTCTGACTTGGTTCTATACTGGGATAAAGCCCATGACTCTAAAGGGGAGCATGGTAAATTTGACAAACTTTGGCTTGGCCCTTACCAGATTTTGAAAATCCTGGGAGATAATGCTTTCCGCTTGAAAAATCTCACTGGGGAGGATATCCCATTGCCTGTCAATGGGTAGTATTTGAAGCATTATTTCTAGTCTTGAGCTATTTTCAGCTCTTGTCTTGTACATAGTTAGATTAGGTTTATTTTCTACTTTGCTTTGCTTTCTTTTTTTGGTTAGTTTTAGGTTTGCTTTCGGTTTGGTGTGTTTTTTCTCTAATTTTGCTTTGGAGGTTTCCTTGTTTTCTTCTGGATGTGTTGCACCTACATGACAAATATTCTTGTGTCTAGGACTATTCTGAGTATTTCCTTATTGAAATTTGATTATGTATCTTGAATTGATGGTTGAGGTCTTTGTTATCATCACATAGTCTAAATGTCTGATTTAAAGAGGAAGGGTCACTGGTCTGATTTGAATTTGAAGTATTCTGAAATCTTATATTTTTTATACATCTTAAAAATATTGAGGTTGCGGTAGGATCCTTGTGAGGTCTTGTCAGGTGAAAAATCTTATTTCTGCTTCAGTGCCACTGTGGTTCTCAGCCATGAGTGTGGTTCTATACTGGGGCTGTGGATTCTTGGCTAGCAGTAGAGCTATGTTTGGGAGGGTCACAACGATAACCTCATTAGGACTATAGATGCTTGACTGGAAGTGAGGCTCTATCTAGGTTGCTTTTGAAGTTAGAATCTTTATGTAGCCTGTCCTGACTGAACTTGGTTTTTTCAGTAGCTCAAGGAAGGAAATGAACTCATGTGCACACACTTGGATTTTCAGTCTATGGAAGGTTCAGTCTACCTTTGGTTTTGATTCTTTGATCTTGAATTTTGATTTGTTTGTTTGATAGTGAGGTGAAAACCAAAGATTCAAGGTTCATGATTCTTGTTCATCATCAAATTCTCTGGAGCGTTTCCCCAATAGAGTCACCATTTGTTGTGTAGTTTTTGCACACACGCCCCGCTAAAAGTAGGGACCCTCTTTTGCTTTCCCTCTTTGTGTTTTGCCCCTTCAATTTTGAGGTTTTGCATTTCCTTGGTGTGTGCTTAAGTGTTCATCTTTCCTGCCTAAGTGCCCCCCCTAAATTACACATTGAAAATCTTAAGTTTTTGGCCACGTTAAGGTTTTGGCCCTGGTTCAGGATTTTCTAGTCCATCCGGATTTTCCCGGATTTCTTTTGGACTCTGGTTTCATGCGACAGTTCGGGTTTTGGCCCTGGTTCAATATTTTTTGATCCCTCCAGATTTTCCCAGATTGCGTTCAAAGTCCGGCCCAACCTGTTTTATACTGCAGTTCAGAGATTTCTAGCCTTCGCGGTATTCCACCTAGGACAGATTTTTCCAGAATTCTACCTTGCCATCGGATTTCCGAACTTGGTTTTTTTTTTGGAGCTTTATCCCATTTTGCTTTATCATTTGCATTCTCTTGAGTTGTGATGTTTGGTCTTGTGGTGCTTTGGCAATTTTGGACTTGCTTAGGTTTGAATTCCTGTGTATTTGGGCATTTTATGGCTTGCCCTGTGTGTTCACAGTTAAAATCTAGGGTTTCATGCCTAGGGTGTCACCATTTCTTTTCAATTTTCTTTCGATTGAGCCTAGAATTTAATGAAGATTTGTAATGGGTTCAGATTAAATGATTTTGTGCCCTGGATCCTCAAACTCGTGATCTTCGATCAATTTGAGCGAAGTCGTGGTAGATGTTTATGTTTTCCTACTGGTTCGGGATTTTTCGTTGGTCCTGTATTTTCCCGGTTCCTCCTCATTTTCTCAGAGTTCATGCGGAGAGTGAAATTTTCACGAAAATCCAGTCCGGTCGGATTTTTTTGGATTTTCTGGGAGATGCTATGGAGCTTGAAAATTTGATGAATTTGATGGTTTCAATAATAAATTCTTGTCATTTCATGATTTTTATTGATAAATCACTCGGTTATCTACAAATTATCTACATTTTGATGATCTAATGGTCGATTTTGTGCCTTCATCGCCATAATCCACCTAGACAGGATTTTCTCGAAATTTCCTTTCGGACCTGGATTCGGTGGCTGGCTTAAAATCCTAAACTATGTTGTTTGCCAAGGGAGTTAATTTGGGCCTACATTGAAATTTGTGCCTTGGTTCAAATTGTGCTAGAGATCCCAGGCCGACCTGGATTGAATTCATGCATTTAATGCAATTTTAATTTATTTTGACTTCTCCTTGGGTCGACCTATTTTGTGGCCATTATTATTGTAAACATTGGTTGGGCCGACTTGTTTTGGCTATTTTATTATTGTAAAATCCTTGCTTGGCTGACATGCTTTGTAGGTTCTTAGAAGTTGGGCATATTGCCTCACTTGTAATATATAAAATAGATATAGAAAAAACACAGATACATAGACAGATAGCGATAGTTTGATACAAGAGTGAATTAGGTTAGAAGTTAGTCAATTTCTGAGCAATTGCTATAATAGAACATTGGAATTGTTGTTGAAATTCGGTGATTCAATACAATTGTAGACATTGTGATTTTCTGGTGATCTCTTTTGTGTTGATTTATCTTGCATGGTTCTTATGCTTCTATCTTTCAAATTGCTTAAGGTTATTAGATTTAGATTTAGATCTGATTTAATGGTGTTTATGGTTTGATGCTTGAAGTGTTGTAGCAATCCCTGGTCCATACTTTTCGCAGCTAGCTGATTGTTAGTTGCTTTGCAAAGTTAGCCTGGACCTTTATATTCATTGTGCTTAGTTCAATTGTGGAGATTTATTCATTTCAATTGCAATTGGGTTGTCTTGGATGAATGTTCATGATTTGAAAATATTTAATGCCTCAAAATATTGCACTATTTCTGTGAGATTGTAGATTTATCTTGGTCAAGCAAGAATTAGTTTATGGGGGATTGGTCCATTTCAAGTATTTCATCATTTGCATTGCTAATCTTAGGAATAGTTTAATCTAGGAATCTCTCTAAAACCCTAACCTTTTGTTATTTCTTTATTATCTAAGTTAGATTTAGGATTGAAGTATCATTACATTGCCAGATTTGATAAGTTCAAGATTCAGTCTTTGCTTGTAGTAAGGTCCCTTTGTGATTACCAACATTTTCACATATTATCTAAGTTGTTTATGCATTGTCAAGACCTGACATTAGAGACCTTGGGGTTATCTCTTGAGGCTTGCTGATAGAGATTTACCTTTCAAGAGAGATAGGATTTCATATTCTGTCTGAGTTGTTGTGTAGAAAACATCATCAACACACATCAATTGAATGAAGACTAGCTAGCCTTCCAAAAGGCATATCTTTTTACTGTAGTAGCATTGAATCACCGTGTCCTTATTGACCAAAGAAGATTCTCCATTCATAGCCAAAGAAAATTTTTGTATACCACCCAAAAAAAGCATACCTATCATCAAAGTTATGAAGTCTAGCACTTCTCCAACACACCAGCTCGAAAGATTTCCACATCAATACTAAAAATAAAAAACCACAAACATGTTGAAGAGGATGATCCTGATGCAATGGTATGTTGTCATAAAAAAAATTGTGGCAGAGACGATACTGAGTCATCAACATCAGAGTATGCTCACCAATGCCTTGTTCATGATGAAATTGGAGGAACCATCACTACTTCCTTATCAAAATATTTAGAAGGCACTAGGGAAAGGGGGTAATGGCCACACTCTAGATTAGTGTCACCTCCACTATCTGAAGGGCTATCAAAAATGTCAATGGAAGAATTATGTCTCCTAGGAAAGCTTTATGATACTTACATCTTTTCTTTGCCTTCTTTGCATACTCAACCAGCTTCTTACCCTTAAACTTGACCAGTTCTTTTGGAACGGTCTGACTTCTTAGGTGGTAATTACTCCTTACACTATATTTCTTAAATTTTATGTGTGCCCTTCTACCCTTTGGTGTTTCAAGAGCTCCCCATGTTTTAACTTCATCTTTAGGAGCATTGTCCTTGGCGTTAGGAAAATTCAATCTCTTGGACCTTTGGGCTAGCATAACAGACTCACTTGATTTACTCATTTTCACAATAACTAGAACAAGAACAAGAAGATTCCTAATTTGCAGAAAACCCTCACCACCCTAGGATTCTAAAACCCACAAACTGGTATAACAATAATTGAGAAAAACAAGTACAAGTAGCTACTTACACAAGAAAAAGTTTATCACGATACCTTTAAAATTCCTCACCAACCTACTCTTAGCCTTAACTTAATTTTCAAACTTTGAATGAAAAATATGGCCATTATTTCCTCATTATATTGAGCCATGCAAGCATTCCAACCATTAATTCTGAAGAAAAATCTTGTGCGAGTGAGCTGAAAATAGGCTACTTTATTTTTGAACCTTAGCCATTGATCATACATTAAGATAACCAAAATATTTATGACACGATTTAAAACGTATGTGATTAATTCCTTTTCCTAATCATAAAATCCCAAGTGGATAGATACCCACTCTGTTAGCACATTTATTCATATGCTTACTTTTAAATAAAGCATGTCATGTCACATTTACCCACTTGCACCTCATCACAACAAGACAGTAGGGAGCGATCTTGATTCAATTTTAGAATATGAACCTGTAACTTGCTTCATTTTATTTTCACCTTCCCACGTATACCAACATTTGATAGATTTGACAGTTGAAATCTTGAACACATGCTAAAAGAAAAGTTCTAATATGGCACCATTTTTATCAGAGTGCCATCTTGGAAAAATTTAGTAGCATTACATCTCCATTAAAATCTATCAAGGCCTTTGAAATTTTCCACATGGAAGTCACCCACTTTCCCACTAAGAAACTGGAGAAACAAGTGAGCCATCATGGGATGGCAAGGAGTGGTCAGGATTGACCCATGTCACCCATCATCAATCGTCGCTCTCTATTCTTACAAAACATGAGCTTCCCCCACAGCCTGGTGGGTCCCTCCATGAAGCAATAGGTGTTACCTTGCCCGCTAGCCCATGATATTTTATAAGTATTAAATAAAACCCGACGAGGTGGCGGGTAGTAGTGAAGATTTGAGCACGTCACCCAACAACCACCGTAGATTTCCCTTAGATGCCATTTTCCAATCATAAGAAGATATCTAGCCCACCACATAAATTCTACACATGTCCATTACTCTTGAGCCCATGTGACTAATTATCCTTAATGCGTAGAATGAATGGGCATGCGGGGAATGACCCAGATGAAGACACGTGTTGAAACATTTGTCGTTGATCTTTCTCCAAGCTCTTCATACTGACCTCGTAGAAGCACCGGTCCCACTGCCTAACATGACACATAGCAACCAATCACCATCTTGTTTGAATATTTTAATGAATGATAAAACCAAATGGGTGCATGGGAAATGGTCGAGATTCTCCTACGATGATCAAACGGTCATTACATAACTGAAATCTACACATGCCACAAAAAGTGAGTTTTAAAAGGGGGCCATTACTAGGTTGATTGGAATTTGACTCTTATGCATGAAAAATTAAGACTTAATGCATTAAATATGAAATTCAAGCCTGACCATATGAAAAATTAAGCATAGAAAAAGGGAATTTGGTGACCAAAAAACCTAAACCTAGGGGGTCGGTGAAAATAATGATTTTGATGGCATAAGCGGTAACTTAAACAACCGAAGAATGGGAGCAACAAGTCAATACAAAAATAGAATTCCCATGGATTTTTAGACTCATAAGTTAATTTTGAAGGGTATTGGTAACCCAAACCCTAAAAAAATGATGAGGACCATAACCCTAGGCCTAAAACAAGGGTCCAAGCCAAATACTACAAGTTTAAAAATACAACCAAAGAAATTTTTTGAGGGGTTCCATCATGTTGAGGTTGAGTACATGTTGTTGCGGCTTTCTCTACACAAGTTTTATTGATAAAATATACATTAAAGGATATCAAAGTAGTGTATGATGATGGGTATGTTCAAGATCATGATGGGCCAAAAAGTGGTGATGTGTAAGTGATATGATGGCCCATGTGGTTGACAAATTTTTTTTTAACCCAAAATTGATGAGACAAAAAGGGGGTTTTAAAGGAAATTCTTAGATTTCCACCAATATAAATTATTCTTTACGTTCAATTTAATAAATAATTATTATTAATTTTCTATTTGAATTATGACTAAAGTCCTGATTGATAGGCTAATTGAAAAACATCTATAACTTTCAAAGAGTATCACATTTTTTGAATTTGAAACATGCATCACATTCAATGCTTCACATACTATAGGATTAAAAAAAATTAATTTCTTGAATTTTTGACCAAGTTAAGGTGGTTAGACATACGAGTTTTTATATTTTTTAAAATGTGTAATAAAAAATTCATAATTAATTATTTATATGGAAAAAAATTACAAAAAAATATGCATCACATAGGGACATGAGTCCTCTACTTATATCTAAAATATTATCATTTTATTGTGATTAGGGTGGTTAGGCAGACACCTACTTCTTATTTTTTCCCTGAAATTTAAGTACTACTACATTGAAATTTAAAAATTTCACCAAATAGATTTAAAAAAAAAAAACCTAGTAGTTTAGAAACTACATTCAATTTGCTACAAATTCTATTTTTACATATTTTTGAAATAATATAGATTACTTGTTCAAATTGTTACATCAAGTTGCCTAACTTTGATTTTTTTTAAGTTTTCACCACTTAAGGGCCTATTTTAAATTCCATGATGATACTGCACATACCCTGATCCCATTTCTTTCTTTTGTGATAATACAAGTTCAATCACCATTTTGAAGAATCCAGTGATACATTTAAGGAAAAAGCATGTATCTTATTAGCTATCACTTTTTGAGAGACAAGGTTGTGGAGAATGAAGTAATGCTTGAGTATGTACCAACGAAGGATCAAGTGGCTATCATATTTATGAAGGCTCTTCCTAAATATAATTTTGAGTATCTCTGGGATAAGTTAGGGGTTATTACCCATCCCTTTTTGAATTAGATGCATATGGAGATGCATCAATCTGATGGGTATATGGATCTATCTTTCTTTTCGACAGATGTTTGGTGTCTACCTCCCAAGGGGAGTAGGTAGTGTTTGGAGTTGTCATTGAATAGATTGTTTGGGTGTACTCATAAGGGAGAGTATTCAGTACTGGTAATAGTATTTTTAATGTCAAAGGGGAAGTCAACAAACAAATATTTTTCCTTTGCCATTGATGTCAAAGGGGGAGATGAGGAAGATGTGAAAAGGGAAGATGAGCATCATGAGATAAATTTTATCATCTAAGGGCAAGAAAATAAAACAATGAGGAAATGTGTTTATAGCTATTGTGTTGTCTTTGATGTTTTTTCACATCATGTGTTGCCATCAATGACAAAGGGGGATATTTTTGTAAGTATGAAAGTGTTGTCATTGATGTCAACTGGCTAACTGGTTATCAATTGGTTGTTATTATCATTAATGTCATCGATGTAGGCTATTTGCTATATAGATCGAGGATATTAAGAAAATTGTAATGAAGAAAGGTTGTAGGTATTCAGTGGTTGCTCCAGGTTTTTCTCCTATGTCGGTATGGTTCAGATATGTTGATCATGGTTGTTGGAAGTTGGTATATCTAGATTCTTGGATTCTCGATCATTGCATGGTGCAAGTTATGTTCCCTAGTTGTGAACTATGTTTTTTAGTGTCTCTGGCTAAGGTCTGGGAGAAATGTAGTTGCTCAAGATTTCTTCTTGTTCAAGTCTTATGATTTCTAGTTTTGAAGTTAAGCTGATATGATCATCTTGAAGATAATTTTGTTATCTGGAAGGATTAGATTGTGATAAGGGTGCATGTACTTAATTTTTATATGTGTTTTACACTGGTCGACCTTGTGTTTAACACTATTTTCAAAGTTTGTGGAAGCATGTTGAAGTGTGTGTTTGGGTCACCCTCATTCAAATTCCATCTTAGAATGTTTTTGCATCAACCTAATTATTTTAATTTGTAAATACAAATGGTGTGTGTGGCCTACATTGGATATGTTTCAAAGTTGAAGATGGTGTAAATATAGAATGAGATATTGTTGAAAATCTATGCACATGCAAAGGAATAGATGTGAGATTGATGTGAGATAGATGCAAAGTAGAGTGTGTGGTTGAGTAGATCAATGTAAAGCATAATTGTGAGTTTTCTCGAAGCAGTGAGCTGAAGGTGTACTCTATCATTCAAGCATGTCTACAAGTGTGTGAGTGAATTATGGTGGAAATATTTGTTGTATTTAGATTGTCTTCTCTCTATAACGAATATCTTCTATATTCTTTGTATATATGTAGTAGTGAGCCCTCTAGGTGGTTAACCCTTGTTGGATAGTGAATTCTAATTCAGATAGTGAGTCATGTGTTGGTAGTGAGCCTTCTTTGACAATGAGCCCTTGTATTCAGTTTTGATATTCTATATATTGTGAGCTAATCCTCAACACATTTTTCTCTTATTGGGTTTTCCATGTAATTCTAGTGTTGTGTGTTTATGTTTTTACTTCTTTCAAATTTTTCATTTGCACTTAATGATTAATCATATTAGTAGAATAAAAGTTTTGTGAATGATAATTAAATTAATCACTGGTGACTGTTGTAAAGGAAATTTTTTGCTACAACTAATTCACCCCCCCTATTAGTTGTCTTTCTCAACATTGGTGAAGCATGAGAATGCATAAATATGTTAATCCACATTTTCTTAGATGGAAGAATCTTTGATCTGGTGCAGACAATTGAGTTAAGAATTGGCTAACTCTCAAAATGTAGTGGTTAGTGTATAGGAAATTCAATTTTTTGGTTAGCATTGGTCCACCTTGAAAAATTATAGTCTTTGGTTCTAATACAATTTTGGTGTATATTAGAGGAGTCTAAATCTAAATTTTTACATTTTTTTCCTTTTGGTGAAGAAGTTATGAATAAAAAAATATCTAGTTTACCAATGACAGTGTTTCAAGTGCAGTGTGTATGCTTCAATGACTTTGCACTTCAACGTGGAATAATATGTTGTCGTGTAAATTTGTGGAGGTATTTACAAGTGTCAAGTACACCTATGTTCCAAATGACGTGAAGTTTGGAGGTCCACATTTTGGCTTGTGATTGATCAATTGGTGAATTATGATGTTAGGTCACCAACGATGCTGATATAATATGTTTTGAGTTGTGCGTGAAGTTTAAGTATTGATCTATTATAAGGGAACTATTATGGGTCCACCCTAACCTATTTGAGGTGTTACATGCTTTTGAATTAAGGTACAATGTGTATATGATTTGAATGGTAGTTGAATTTTTTTGTTTTACATGATACATATTATTAGGCCAAACTAATTGATGCTATAGGTTTTTATGAATGTGATGAATATATATGTAAGTTCATTTCAATGTCGCGGTGTTCAAACACAAGTATTTTTTATATGAATTGTGTGAAAGTGATTAACTATAAAAAAATCCAAGTGTTAGAGTAGAGTGATATGAAGTGTGTTGACTCTGTGTATTGAGATTTAGTGGAACTATATTTGAAAGCATGTTGTAGATGTATTTTTAATAGTTAATGTTTGGCTTTGTACCACCTCTCTCTTTTATTTTTTATTCTTTCTATGGGAAGTGAGTCCACTATGACAGTGAGTCCACCTATAGTGAACACTTTTGTAATATCTTATAATTGTTTATAATATATTGTGAACTAATCCTCAATTTGTTTTTTCCTTTTTTTGGATTTTGATGTAAAAGTATGGCGTTCATGTGTTATGTGGTTTTGATAGATGTTTTCCTGCTTTCTTTTCTTACTAAAAATTGAATATGTTATATGGAATGAATTTTTAAATGTTTAAGTGGTTTGAAATAATATTGATTCACCCCGCTCTTAGTATTATGAGTTTTCAATATAATAATTTGTATCTTCATCTTCCATGTAGAATAGTTAGGGACCTTGAGGAGTTGAGTAAGGTGATCCCACAAAGTTGGTTTACAATTTCTGGGAGATTTTGATTTTTGCTAAAATCACATATTTTTGGAAAATATAATGATTTAACCCTTACAAAGTTCCATTTAAAGAATTCCAATTGAAGAGGGTTTGATTAAACTACCTTATATCAAACCCCCTTTGATAGAACCCCGCTAGTTTTAAACCATACCTATAATAGATTCTCCTTTACACCTATCAAAATACTGATAAAAACCCACTTTTGATTTACCTTTTGGGGGATCAAATGAATTCATTTAAATTTTATTTTTTTAAAGTATGTAGTCCTTATTATAAGCTTCCCAAAAAGTATAATTTTAAATAAATTTAATTTAAATATTATATTTATTTTTTATTTCTTGTGAATGTAGGTTTTTCATCGAAAATAAAGCTCTTTGTTTTGTACATGTGGAAAAATAGAAGATTATCAATTTTTATTTTTTTTAAATATGAGTGCAAAAGATATTGAAGTTCTTGATCCAACAAAAAAAAAAAGAATTTTGATACATACAAAAAAAGTTATGTCTTATATAGTCCACCTATGTCTTAATTATAATTGGTTTGACTTTGAAACTTGATTAAGGAAAAAATATTCAATAAAACACTATGAAACCAATTGGAAGTGCTACATATTGTAGTTACAAATCTAAATTTAAAAAAAAAGAGAATTTTATCCTTCATGGAAAAAAATTTATGTGTTATACAGTGAGTGACACTCCTTAGAAATGATGTTTACTAAAGAAAACTAATTTTCAAAGGAGATGGAAAAAGAAGTGCAACTTGATTCCAAAAAATTTGGAAAAAATATATTTAGAATCTACAAACAAAATGACACAAATCACTAGTTTGCATCATCTTCAAATTCCTTGCAGTTTAGCCGCTATAGGTGCCTGAAAGTGAACATTTAGTTAGAAAAAATTAGATCAGTGTCCAATTTGGCCAAAAATTGTAAATCAGTATTGTGGGATCACCCAACATATTAAAGAAGAAACCTTGGGGTAGACATGATGCCACAAAAGAACATGCATACAACCATCTAGGAAGAAAAAATTGGATTGGACCTTGGATAGTGTTGGAACTGTAAAAATCTGATGATTTTACATGTTGATTTCACTCATAAATTTCTAGATTGGTCCTATCGTGTGCATATTTCACCCATTTCTTGCCATATGGTCTCATTGTTCCATCGGGTCCTGCATTTTTCACATCATGGTCTGTATCGGCACGACAATATCGGGGTCTTCCCAATTCATTCTTCTGCTTGAAACATCTGTGTTGCCTATCGACAAGACATTTTCTATGTCACGGCGATTGGAGTTTACTCACTAGCGGTTATCGGCATGACAATTTCTTTGTTTCGACAACTGGGGATAATTCATATTGGCATAAGTGTTGTATTCGGTATGTGGTCTCACTGAGGATTTTTTGTCTCACCGACTGATGTACTGAATGTCTTATCGGCAAAGGTTCATGCTTCAGTGAAATGTCATAACAACTTTGTGGTGTCTCACCAACCCGTGCAAAAGGTTATTTCGGTAGGAGTTGCAGCGTCGATATATGGTCATGGCAAACTCTTGTGGTCTCACCGAACAACACATAGAAGGATTTCTTTGGCCAAACATGTTGCTCTCAGTATAAGGTCTCAGAGAGTGACCTTCGGTCTCGCCGACATCACATATGGGGTTTTGCTTCGGCCAAAAATAAGGGTCTTCGGTGAGTGGTCACAGTGAAGTGTATATGTCTCACCGAGGGAGCATAAAAGGTTTCTCTCAAATGGCTTTCGGTGAGAGGTTAGTTGTGTCTCGCCGATCAATAGCTTAAAGGGATGTGATATCGGTATGAGTTAAAGTTATCGATAAGAGGTCTCGGCGAGTGACCTTCAGTCTCACCGATGGAAAACAAAAGGGTCCTTGTCGGCATAAGAATTGCCTTGTCTCAGCGACTCAGTTTTGATGAAGACTTTCGGTATGAATCAAAGCATTCTACAAGAGGTCTCCCCGATATTGATATGTCTCGCCGATAATGTGCATGGGGATTATGTTGGTGTGAGAATTGCTTTCTCTTGGCGATCTAAGGTGAGCTCGGGGTGTTTCATTATGGCATGGTCTAATCTACATAGGGTCTCCCCCATATCATAAGGTTACAACGATACATGTGAAATAAAGG
Source organism: Sequoia sempervirens (assembly GCA_007258455.2). Lineage (NCBI taxonomy): Eukaryota > Viridiplantae > Streptophyta > Pinopsida > Cupressales > Cupressaceae > Sequoia > Sequoia sempervirens. The sequence continues at coordinate 40,582 of VDFB02233141.1, read as the reverse complement.
AATACATCTTGGGGAGACATAAGGTAATCTATGTGACTTCTCTCCAACTCTATTGGGTTACGGCAAAAGCTAGTAAGACAGATAGATGCATCTCAGTATGACTTATGAGCTTCGATGTAAAGTCTTGGTGAGCCCGTTGGGTCTTTCCGACTAAGTCTAATGAATGGTTTTTGGTGAGAGGTTGGTGTTGGCTTTGCAACCTAAGGATGAAAGGGGCATATCGGTAGGAGTTAGTGATATTGGTATGTGGTCTCGGCGAGTGACCTTCAGTCTCCCTGATGGAAAATGAAGGACCTCATCGGCATAAAAAATGATTTGTCTCAGCGACACTCAAGGATGGTTGGGGTCTTTCGGTATAACAAAGTAATTTGCAAGAGGTCTCTCCGATACCATTAAGTTACAGCAACAGTGAATGAAAACAAAATCACCTCTCGGTGAGAAAGACTCTTGTGTCTCAGCGACTGAAACAAATATAACAAAAATGTGATCTCGGGGAAATATAAAGGTATTCGATATGATTTCTCCCCGATGGTAGAAATTCACGGAGAAAGTGAATAAAGCATGGGGCGGATGACTAGCGATTGAATTGCCTTCGGCATAATTTCTGGATGTCTCAGCAACTGTTCCATTGGCAATTAACAAGAATTCAAACACTGTGGCTGACATGTAAATTGCTAAAATACCGTTGCAAGCTGACATGAAATTTTCTCGAATACTACAGTTGGCTGACATGAATTTGAAGCGATATGTTTCCTGATGCTAGTGTATAAATATGTACTCCCGATTGTAATTGAAAGATGAGATTTTAGATCATATTTTAGAATAGATATAGTAGATTAGGAATGGACACAGTAGAATAAAGTTCTCATTCCAGAGACTATGTTGCATGTTTTCAAATGGTGATTTCAATGAAATTCAGCTTGTGTGGTAGTTTATTTCTAGTGTCAATTGTTTGTTGAGTTTATTGAAAAGTATTGCTAAGTTGTCTCCAAGTTGATTCTTTTTGTTTGTTTAAATTGATGTAACAAGTTTATTTTTAGTTTATCAGTGCACACTTGTTGTATCTGTGTGGTTAATTAACTGGTTCTCTCAAGGAGAGATTAAACCCTTTTGGTTGATCATAGTAATTAGGGAGATTCATCTAGATTATTAAAGTAGAGCTCAGTAGTTATAATCCTGCATGTTTATACAAGTTGTAAACAGAACATATGCCAACAATCTGATTTTCTGCCAGAATAAGTTGCCCACTTCTTTTTCATTTGACTCGACATACCCAATAAGGCACTGGTCTCTACATTTCATCATTTTGATTCATTTAGTTTCTTTACATCTGTTTTACATTTGTTAATTAAGCACTTTAGGATTTAGATCAGAAGATTGTTATTGCTATCAGGTTTGATTTCATTTGTTCACTTCTATCTGCCATTGTGGACAAAGCATTTCAGAAGAATAATCATAAGTTAAGTCTGCTTCATTCAGATTGGTACACCCACCTAATTTTAGCAGCACTTGAAGAGTAGAAGGTGAATTCTTTCAACCTTGTCTGTTACCCTAAAACGTATCAGGAGATTGGCAGCCTCTTGAGGTATCTTTACCTGCGTTTTTGAGAGCTAACAAATTAGCAACTCTGCTGGGGATTATATTAGAATATTCGGCTGGATACCATCATATAGAGTCAGTGAAGGAAGAGTTGTAATTTGAGAAGTTTTAGAAAAGGTGATTCCACTGGGAGAAGATCAGAAAGAATTATTTTCCAACTTTTGGAAAAGTAGGTGGCGACTCTGAAAAAACTTGATGAAGAATGGAATTTGTATATGGAATGAATGAATACACAAATGCAGGCAGGCATTGGACTCCTTAGATCCCTGATAGTATGATTGGAAATTTTCACAATGGAGGCAATGCATATCATGCACAATAGAATATATACTCAGCACAGCCACCTCATGGTCAGTAGTATGTGCCATATTATCATACACAATGCAATGGTCCACTATACCAGCATTAGTACCCACCTGGCGCGCCCCCTCATCAATACACAACAATGATCAAACAGTTTGCTTTGGAAGGGATTCAATTATCCCCTTATCCAATGGATGGTAGTTGGAGAGGAATTGTTCCAAAGTTTATAGGGAGTAATGCAATTACTACTGAGGAGCATTTAAAATTTTTTAATGCTTTCATCCAAGATTTGGATGTGCCATATGAAGATTTACACATGAGGCTATTCATGATATCACTTATTGAAGATGCTAGGGATTAGTTCAATGGCCTACCAACAACTTCTGTTAATTCTCTCCAAGGATTTCAGAATCAATTCCTCGAGCAATATGGGAATCTAGGTGTACTGGATGCTACTCTTCATGAATTAATATGGATTCAAAAGGATCAAAATGACACAATTTATGATTTTAATCAGAGATTCAATAAGTTGTAGAATAAAATACCTCCCGGATCAAAGTTGCTAGATTCTATAGCACTAAGTGTTTATTTGAAGGCATTTGATCCTAAGACAGGGTATGAACTGAGAAATAGATTCCCAAGAGACTTGGCTGAGGCTCAAACGACAACACTGTCAATTGAAAACAATAGGAAGGATGCTGGGATAGTCAGTAAAAGAGACAATCCTAAGGTTCCTCAGCAAAGCAACAATCATCATTACAGACAGGAGAATACTTACAAAAATGAGAGGCTAAGGTTGCATGACATGCCTTATAATACAGACTGGAAGGACGAAAAACCTATAACAGCTAGGCCTGGAAACAAGGAGGCTCTCGATCCATTGACAAAGGGGGAAACCTATATGGAAAGTAACAATTATTTCTATGAAGTTTGTGATATGCCACATTCCCCAGATTATTGTATTGTAGCCCAGAGAATGCAAGAAGAGGGAATGTTGATGGAAAACAGTGGAGAAGATCACACAGTATATTTGACTTCAAATAATTTTCACCATGATGAGGAAGATGAAGGTGCAAGGAATCTCTCTTGCATAACAGATTGTGATAGGGAAAGCAGTGCATGTTGTGAGGAATCCAGTGAATATTTAGATTCTGATGATGAACCTAAGGATTTTAATCTGCAGTCAAGGGATTCTTCTACCTCTTATGAAGATCAGGATGAAGAGGCAATGGGAAATGTTGATTCATTTGATAGTAGGTATACAATACCTCTAGCTGTAGTTGAAAGCTATGAAGACACATTTGATGAAGAAGAGATTTGTACATTTGAAAATGGTTTTCAAACGTTTTCAAACCCACTGTATGATGAAGAGTTAAAAGAGGATCAGATGATATTTTGGAAAGGTATGTCCAAGAATGAACTTCAGGTATTTTCAAATCCAATTTATGAAAGAGAAGAGCTAATTTCCGACAAGCAAAATGATGGAATAAATGACTACACTAATAAGGTTTCTATTTTTTCATTCTCTGATGGTCTTGGATTTCTTTTTGATGATGACAAAAGTGAAAAATATGACTGTAGTGATGAAAATGTTGAGACTTGTTCACTCGGCAGTGGGCAAATCTTAGATTTGTTAACTCCTAAATACCAGGGATGTGCACATGAAGGTGATCTTAAAGTTTTGTGTCCAACTTGCATTTGTTTTGACAGTGAAATATCTTTGTGTAAAGATTCTTATGACTCATTGTGTATTTCTTAGAATGATGGTGAAACCTTTGGTGTTGATCAAAAGTCTGTTTCCATTCAGGATGAGATATGTGATTTTGAAATTTCTAATTTATGTGAAGAGGATGTTTGTTTTCATGCCAAGGATGATAGAATTCCAGCTTTGATTGGTTCACATATGCATGATATTAAGGATATGAGTCATGATCCAGCGTTGTCTCTGAATAGAGATACTAAAGAGGTGCAAAAGGTTTCAGATTTGTTTGTTTCAAACATTGTTGATATAACAAAAAATTTTGTTTCTCAAGAGAAGCACTTTGATTGTGAATTTTCAATACAGCTGAGAGAGTGTTTCATAGTACACAACAGTGAAATAGATGATGAGGAATTTTGCATTGAATATGCATGCATTTTATATATTGAAAATAATAGGGGTTTGTCCCATGATGATGAAGCATATAAATTGCAGAATGATGTAGGGAATTCGGGCCAAGTTGAGCATAATGATTCTCTAAGAACTTGCAATAATAGTGACAAGAAGGATTGCATGAGTATCTTTAGGAAGAATCTGATGAACTCGAGACAAAACCAGGTATTTGACAGGGGAAAGTATGGTTTGAGTTTCAGATCGCTCAGAACAGGTAAAGCAACACAGAGGATTAAGGGTTGCCAGTGCATGGACAACTCATGCTTATCCTCTTTAAAATTCTCTTCCATGCACAGTAGTTTAGGGTTTTGGTTCACATCCATCTTGCATTCATTTTGCATTCATTCCATCATGCTTCATTTCCATTTCCATTTTTCTCACTGCTCATCATCTTGTGTCTGGTCTACTCACCCAAATTTCTGGATCCTTGCAATGATCTTACTATCATTCATCCCCAGATGGAGCCACTACTGGAACTGTAAAAATATAATGATTTTACATGTTCATTTCACTCATAAATTTCTAGATTGGTCCTACCATGTGCATATTTCACCCATTTCTTGCCATATGGTCTCATTGTTCCATTGGGTCCTGCATTTTTCACATCATGGTCTGTATCGGCGTGACAATATCGGGGTCTTTCCGATTCATTCTTCTGCTTGTAAATGTCTGTGTTTCCTATCGGCAAGATGTTTTCTATGTCACGACAATTGGAGTTTACTCACTGGCGGTTATCGGCATGACAGTTTCTTTGTTTCGGTGAGTGGGGAGAATTCATATTGGCGTAAGTGTTGTATTCAGTATGTGGTCTCACCGACTGATGTACTAAATGTCTTATCGGGAAAGGTTCCTACTTCAGTGAAATGTCATAACAACTCTGTGGTGTCTCACTGACTCATGCAAAAGGTTATTTCGGCAGGAGTTGTAGCGTCGATATATGGTCATGGCGAACTCTTGTGGTCTCACCGAACAACACATAGAAGGATTTCTTTGACCAAACATGTTGCTCTCGATATAAGGTCTCGGCGAGTGACCTTCGGTCTCGCCGACATCACATATGGGGTTTTGCTTCGGCCAAACATAAGGGTCTTCGGTGAGTGGTCATAGCGAAGTGTATATGTCTCACCAACGGAGCATAAAAGGTTTCTCTCAAATGGCTTTTGATGAGAGGTTAGTTGTGTCTCGCCGACCGATAGCTTAAAGGGATGCGATATCGGTATGAGTTAAGGTTCTCGATAAGAGGTCTCGGTGAGTGACCTTCAGTCTCGTTGATGGAAAAAAAAAGGGTCCTTGTAGACATAAGAATTGCCTTGTCTCAACGACTCAGTTTTGATGAAGACTTTCGGTATGACTCAAAGCATTCTATGAGAGGTCTCCCCGACATTGATATGTCTCGCCAATAATGTGCATGGGGATTATGTCGGTGTGAGAATTGCTTTCTCTTGGCAGTCTAAGGTGAGCTCGGGGTGTTTCGTTATGGCATGGTCTAATCTGCATAGGGCCTCCCCAATATCATAAAGTTACAGTGATATATGTGAAACAAAGGAATACATCTTAGGGAGACATAAGTTAATCTATGTGACTTCTCTTCGACTCTGTTGGGTTACGATGAAAGCTAGTAAGACAAATGGATGCATCTTGGTATGACTTATGAGCTTCGATGTAAAGTCTTGGCGAGGTTGTTGGGTCTTGCCGACGACATCTAATGAATGGTTTTCGGTGAGAGGTTGGCGTTGTCTTGGCGACCTAAGGATGAATGGGGTATATCGGTAGGAATTAGCGATATCGGTATGTGGTCTTGGCAAGTGACCTTCGATCTCGCCGATGGAAAATGAAGGACCTCGTCGGCATAAAAAATGATTTGTCTCAGCAACACTCAAGAATGGTTGGGATCTTTCGGTATAACAATGTAATTTGCAAGAGGTCTCTCCGATACCATTAAGTTACAACGATAGTGAATGAAAAAAAAAGAACGTCTCGGTGAGAAAGACTCTTGTGTTTCAGCAACTGAAACAAATATAACAAAAATGTGATCTCTGGGAAACATAAAGGTATTCGATATGATTTCTCCCCAATGGTAGAAAGTCACGGCGAAATCCAATAAAGCACGGGGCAGATGACTAGCGATTGAATTGCCTTCGACATACTTTCTGGATGTCTCAGTGACTGTTCCATTGGCGATTAACAAGAATTCAAACACTGTGGCCAACATGTAAATTGCTAAAATACCATTGCAGGTCGACATGAAATTTTCCCGAATACTACGATTGGCCAACATGAATTTGAAGTGATATGTTTCCTGATGCTCGTGTATAATTGTGCACTTCTGATTGTAATTGAAAGATGAGATTTTAGATCAGATTTTAGAATAGATACAGTAGATTAGGAATGGACACAATAGAATAAAGTTCTCATTCCAGAGACTATGTTGTATGTTTTCAAATGGTGATTTAAATGAAATTCAACTGGTGTGGTAGTTTATTTCTGGTGTCAATTGTATGTTGAGTTTATTGAAAAGTATTGCTAAGCTATCTCCAAGTTGATTCTTTCTGGTTGTTTAAATTTATGTACCGAGTTTATTTTTAGTTTATCAGTGCACACTTGATGTATCTGTGTGGTTAATTAACTAGTTCTCTCAAGGAGAGATTAAACCCTTTTGGTTGATCACAGTAATCAGGGAGATTCATCTAGATTATTAAAGTAGAGCTCAGTAGTCATAATCCTGCATGTTTATACAAGTTGTAAACAAAACATATGCCAGCAATCTGATTTTCTGCCAGAATAAGTTGTCCACTTCTTTTTCATTTGACTCTGCATACCCAATAAGGCACTGGTCTCTGCATTTCATCATTTTGATTCATTTAGGTTCTTTACATCTATTTTACATTTGTTAATTAAGCACTTTAGGATTTAGATCAGAAGATTTTTATTGCTATTAGGTTTGATTTCATTTGTTCACTTCTATCTGCCATTGTGGACAAAGCATTTCAGAAGAATAATCATAAGTTAAGTCTGCTTCATTCAGATTGGTACACCCACCTAGGTTTAGCAACACCTGAAGAGTAGAAGGTTGAATTATTTCAACCTTGTCTGTTACCCTAAAACGTATCAGGAGATTGGCAGCCTCTTGAGGTATCTTTACCTATGTTTTTGAGAGCTAATAGATAGCAATGTATTTTAAATTGGGAAGTTATCAACATGTGTAGATCACCCTCAAAACATTCACAGATTGATCTATTCTAAACACATTATTTGTATTCTTCATTGATCTCCTCTCAACACATAATCTACATTCTGCAACCAATATGTGTGTTGTAAAAATGGTTGTTGTTACAATAAAAGATTGACCTATTAATGCCTAATACAATCGCCAAAGTTAATGAATCCATGGTAGGTGGTTAAGACATGTCACAAACTTGAGCACTACATTACATAGAAACAGGAGAGCAAGGGCATACACCTTGCAACAATCCCTCTCCAACGCAAGAAAGGGGTTCCAAATCATGACCAGGCTTTGATACAAATTTTTGCATAGATGGTTTTCGTTGCACCAAAAGATTGACCTATTAATGCCCAATACAACCAGAAAGCTAATGAATCCATAGGAGGTGGTTAATCCATGTGATGAACTCGAGCATTGTGCTACACACTACAAGGATACCAAGGGTGCACACCTTTCAAACGTGTGTGCCAGGCTAGATGAAAACTTAGATTCATGATTGAGCAATCAATGATGAATTGTTTCCTGCATAAAAATTTTCCTAGACACCCACTTCAAATCATTGCATTCAAATTCACAAATTTCTTCTTTTTAAATGAATCAACCTTCATACTCCTAGGCTTTGTGATGCTACTCTAATACAAAATTAAGAGCTTGAAAACTTGATGATTTATTCAATGATCACCAGGAGTATTTATACAAGCAATACACGTAATGAAACAAGTGGTTGAGGAAAATAATTTAACTAAAATTGGTTAACTATATACCAACTACTAACAATGTAATAAAAAAATTGTACTGACATCTTCTTCATATGGAATATTATCACATTCATCTAGGAGAACTAAATAATCAAAGACAAGATCATTTTCAAATGGAGGATCATTAGATCTCCATACATATCAAAAATTCTAATCTAACAAGAAAGAGGGGTATCAAAATCTAAGATGATAATCATTGTGTTTGTTTCTACACTAAGACACATTGTTCCAACAATATATATGATAAGTATCGAGATACCAGTCTATGTTCTTTGAATGTTTTAATCATTGTGAAACCACTTCATAGAAGTAGAAAAATTGGTTAATCAATTTTAGATGTTCCATCATACTAGAACTCCAAGCCTTATAATTACCTTCTTTCAAATCAAGAACTAAAATGATCTAATATAACCATGATATTATCCTCGTAGTAGATTATTCTATCAAAATAAAAATGTAGAACTATATCTACAAATTCCCCCCTAATAACTCAACTATAGAACCCCCTAAGAAAATATTATTTTCAACTTTATACTTAGTGTGTTTACAACTACCACTTGTAAGAAAAATATAAGTGGTATTTGATATCAATGCAATATAAATCCTAAAACATAATATTATGCTACAAGTAAAAATTTGGAATTATTCCAAGAAAAATAAATAGTAACACTCTATATATTATGTGAAAAATCATGAACTTAAAAAAATTCAACTTGATCCAAGGTCATATGTGAATGCTATGATCATTTACAGTTCTTAAAATGAGAAATACACATTTTCACCTTTGAGAATTCAAAAATTCTAAAAAAATCATACATCAAAATCTAAATTTATTGCACAAGTGTGTAGAGAATGAAAAACTAGCCTAAATAAAAACATATTTATCTGAAAAAGGAGGTCTTGATCATAGCTTATGATCAATTGAAGTAAAATTGTGAAATAAAAAGTGTTGATTGAGAGGGGGCGGATTGGGGGACCACCCTACTAATGGTAATTTGGAAAAAAAGTGAGATAGACTGTCTTGACAATCATTTATCCATTAGATTTAATATAGTTGCATGAAAAATGCTGAATTTTCTTTTTCACAAAAAATTTAAGTATTATATATGATAATAGGGGATTTTGGGCCTTTTGAGCACTATGACAATGTTGATTTTGATACAAAATCCTATAAAATGAGGCTTCCCATTGGATTTGGGAACAAAACTCCCTCTTCAAACCCTTGGAAATCAAGCCTCCAATATTGAATTGGGATGAAGAAAAAGTAAAATATAATTTTCTGAACCACTATGGACTTAATTGTGAGCTTAAAATATCTCAAGGAAACTCCAAGAAAACAAACTAGTATGTAAAAATATGAAGCCCTTGGAAACTAATATTTTTTCTAGAATGTTTTGATTCCCTAGATTGTCCAAAGATGAGAGGTAAGAGCATATTCGTGCTTTGAAAAATAACATCTCTATACTACAAAATTCTGTAAAATATTACTAACCCACAACTCACAACTACTCTACTACCATGTAATATTTGGATGAAAAGATAAAAAAGGATTTAAATGGATGAAGGAACAAAAATATAGAAATTAGAAATAATATAGAATAAATAATATTTTATTCAAAGAGACCTACCAAAAAAATATATTCAATGAAAATTTGAAGCATATAATAAAATACGAGATATGAGTTCTTACAAAATTCCTTCTTTATATAGGAAATTTGACAAATATGATTAGACAAGATCATGAAAAATGTCTTAATCCTATGACATGAGACAACTAATACTAAATGACATAGGAAAAAAAAAGTAAATGACAAAAGATAAGGTAATATCTAATGACAAATAAGACTTCTATAAAGTTTTTTTTGGTTCGTTTTTATGATATACAACTCCAAGTAAATCGTAAAAATAATCTAAATTAATTTCTAGTTCTTATGATCAATTATTCTAGGGGTTGGCCAATGAACAAGAGAAGGATGTGAAAAAATTTATCCTTTGCACTTCACACTTTCTAGAACCTCAGAGGGTGATCCTATACAATATCAACTATGATTTTATACAACTAACATCAGATATTCCTTTTGAAGTAGATATACTCTCTCTATATGACCAAGAATTTTGAATAAAAAATAGAAATGGCTAAGTTCTTGGAGTTTCATGTAGCTATGTGTTGGAGAGCATGTCAATAACATTATTCAATTAAGTATTTGTTGAAAGTAAATTTCTCATTTAATGTTGTTTATCATGAATGATATAATCAAGTCCTTTTCTCATACTAGTTCCTTAGACATAGGCCACAAAGTCAAGGGAAACACAATTGAAAAATATTATAATAGTATTGATTTTGACTTTAATTCTTAATGATAATGCATTACACTACCATCCCTCAAAATAATGCAATCAATTCTAGTTGTCAATCCTTGTAAGAACCTAAAAAAATCAATAATTCTTTCACGGAAAATTAATTTACTACTTGAGTAAAATCCATGAAAGAAACATTCATTCAGAGTAAAGAATGCAAAGGTGAAGAGAAAGATCCTTGATCAATTTTATTCATAAATTTTGAAGATGGATATAAATAGGAGACAACTAGCAACAAAACTTTCCATTATATTGGATTCTATATGCTAGTATTGTTATAAAAAAATATCATTCACATTAACATCCTTTCCTAATAAGACCTAAATTGGAAATATACAAATTGATACTATAAAATTGCTTTGCTAACAAAATTTTCAAGATCCCTATAAGATGGTCCTGAATTCCCTTTTATAACAACAATGGAGTGAACAAGCTTTAGGCCATAAGATAGATGTCACATTTTCATTTGATAGTATTGGTGTTATTGTATCAATCCTTTATAATGTGTATGTTATTATATGATCATGTATTGTGAAATTTATCCCTTGTTTTTTCATGGTTGGATCTATAATTTCATGTGTATTCTTGTGGGATAATAATTACAATGAACTAAAAAAGATAAAACACTACTTTTATAATGATTCACACTAATATAATATGGATGGCACTTATTTTACTTAGTTGATAGGATCAAGAGAAAATAAAATAAATTATGGATGATTCAATTCCTTCATAAATTTCAAGTGTAGGATCTTGAACGGATCACAAAAAAAAAATGTTGAACACTAGATAAATGCTTATTACTCCATATATGTGTAATATACGATAGATTAATATGACTTGCCTAGTAGTTCTAATGTTGAAAATTATATTAAACTCGTTGAATGCTATTTTATATTCATTATGATGATCATATATTAGTTTAATAGTTTTGTATATAATTGTAATATATTCTAGTCACATTTTTTATGTTATTACAATAGTATCAAAATAATGGCTAAAATCACAGGTGACATAACTCCACTAGAAAACTAGAGGAAAAACTAGAACAAGATTTATTAAAAACTCATCTTTTGATAGTCAATGTTATTTTGTGGTATGGATTTATTTTGTTTTATATATTTGTTGTAAAAAGGTGTAGTTATTATATATGGAACTAGATAGTATACAACCACATAGAATTATAGATTTATTTTTGGATAAGATTAAATATTTTGATTCGAAAGTGATTTAGTGGCGCATATTTTTGAGTGATTACTAGAGTATGTGGTTGTATTATAGTTTTGTGTTTTATAGTAAGAAATTTTATCTACTTCAAGCATGAATGGGAAATAAATAATAGTAGGTTTGAGGCCTTTTATTTTCTAAAGAAAAGGACATTAGTGTTCAAGGATGAATTGGTGGTCCATTTGAAGCCTTGAATTTTTCCTGGTGGACACTTTAATGTGTAAATTTGAATCAAAATGAATTGATAACATTAATTAAATTCTTGTAAAGAGGAAAATTATTATCATTTCCTAATGTATAAATTATTGTATTGGTGTTTCATACCTGTAAGGTTATGTTTTGAGTGGTTCTTAAATTATATCTATAAATTTCTACAGGAAGATCTTTTGAAAACTAGCATTATTAGTGAAAGAAAGAGCTCTTTTGATGATTAAAGAATATATAGATTATGAAAGATGGAGATGCATACATTGAGAGGTTATGTGGGTATATTAGAATGGTAGCATAGTGATATGATGAAAACTAATACTAACAAGATGATAAATTACTACCACTTTTCTAATGAGAGAATGAAGCAACTACTTAGAATAGGGGAAAAAACATTCCTAGAAGAATAATGACATCCATAGGTAGAAAACCTTTGTAAATAAAGATATTGTATTTTAATAAAATATGAAATGGAGAGAAAATTGGAAATGGTTCTTGGGAAAATAAGAAGCACAACTTAAAAAGGAATGGAAATGGAGATAGATCTAGAACACCAAACATTAAGGTGGGAACAACCATAATATTGATAGAATTTATCCTTGTGTAGAGGATAGAGATAATTGAAGAGATTTGAGAGAAGGTGGTTGGTTATGTGGTAGTGATGATTTTTATATATGGATTTTCCAAATTTTTTTGAATTCCTTGAATATCTTAGTGGGAGTTTTGTTATTAGTTTTTCTTAACTATACATGGTAATAGTGCAATTGATATGTATTTTATTCAAAAATCTTTTTAGATACTCTATGATTACTAAATATCATTTTTCTAGCTTGCCATATCTTGAGTTATTAATTTTTCCTATATGTTTCCATGATTGGATTTTGGTTGAATCATGAATTATGTATTATGTCATGTTGGCACATGCATGCTTGAATATGGATGATAAGATTGGGAATGGCTAAGAAAAGACCAATTTATGTACTTTGATTCATGCATTGATTGATTGATGATTTTTTGATTTTATATTATAGACATCTCTTGGTAGTGTAATTTTTCCCTGTATCTACAATAGATCTATCTTTCATGTCATCAATAATTATTGATTTGAGTTCAATTTATGCTTTGTTTGAGAATATTGTACAAATTAAGTTTTTTCTTATGATATGAATTGCTTAAGGAAATATTCTTGTATTAATGTGTCAAATATTTTGATTAATGAAAATTATTTTTGTTAGTATGACTACTTTCCAAAAATATGAGAGCCTTGTTGATGGTGGGTTGATGATCTAGGATCCTTGAGTGTTGGTTTTGCTGGTCTCTTGTACTTTTTTTTAGACTACAGGAATCAGGTAGCCCCCTATAAACTATAGTGCACTTGGTAAACATTTTTCACATGACTAGTGATGCTGGCATGACACACCCTCTGGTACCATGGGGATAAGGGGAAGACTAGACCTCGTGAGCTCTTGCTTGCAACAAGATGCTTTAGCCAATCGAGCTAGGGCCCCCTCTTGTACTTAGAACTTGTATTTAATTAAAGCAATTTATTTCTTAGTCCAACACTCAAATTTGTTTGAAAATCTTGTTATGACTATTGAGTTTTGTCAAGATATGTGTACTATTTCAATAATTAGATTGGTTCAAGCGGTTTATCTATGATATTTTAATTAGATGTTTGAGTATTGCTCCTGAACATTATATTAGTATAAAACTTTATACAACGATTTCTAACCAAAAAAGTAAAAGATTGACCACGTGTATCATGCGGTCGCTGCAAAATCCTTCCAAGAAACAGAGCAATAGATAGACAAGACCAACATGCCCTCGAGGAAAAGAAAACATAAAAGGTATTGGAGAAAAAACTGATCAACAGATGAGAAACGAGTAGACGCCAAAAGCTACATGGCAGGATCTAAAAGGCACAGATCAAGATCAAAATAAACATCATTTCCAGGATTCACTTGTGGAAGAGCAGCATTCACCATCGGCATCAGGTGTTGAGGATCATGATTAAAAGAAACTGAAGAGCATGGGACATTACATCAATTTTATCATCAATCTCTCAACCAAGCTGTTCATGATATGAACGGAGAAAGTTATCAAGAGTGATTAAATAGTCATTTTGGATCCCGAGTTGTTTTGCATTGAAACACAACTTACAGCAGGATCTTTCTGAATAGCCTAATGACTGAACAAACATCAAACCAGAGCTTTCGCTTGAAACAAACCATATAGTTGATGCCTAAAATTTTTTAGTTACTTGTGAGGTTTGTGTCTAAAAAAATTTAGGTGGGAAGATTTTTAGTATTGAACTTTTTAATTTTTCTTCAAATTCTTTGTTTCGAAGTCTCTTAGAGATTTGAGTTCTTCGTACTGGCTTCAATTTGATGTGTCCCCTTGTTGACTTTGAATTCTATGATGATGTAGACATTCAATTAGTTATAATTTTCTTGAACCCTAACATTAATCTTAAGGGGTAAGGATTTAACAACTTTCGTTTTGGGTTCTTTTCTAGAAAATTAGATGTCAACCAATATTTTATAAGTTATCATTTTAATGTATTTGTGTAATTTGTGATCAATACGTTAGGAAAATTCACTGTCACTAGCAATTCATCGTGTCAAAAATTGTTGGTGGTGAATTTTTGGTAAATTGCTTGTGATGAATTTGTTGATAATTACACTAGTTATATTGTGTTTTAGTCATAAGTATTAGACAAGATAAACTGGATCTTAGTAGTAAAAGATCCTAAAATAATTTAATTATATAGATAATTAAAAAAATGAATTAATATAATTAAATAATTAAAATAAATAATTATAATGTTTAATTATTTATTTTATGTTTATAAATTAATTAACTAATTATCTAGATAGATGATTATTATTACATTTATATTTTAGAAAAGAATTAGATAAATTTTCTTATTCAAAATCTAAAAATAAATAATTATATTTATTTTAAAATTTAAAAAGAAAAACAAAATAAAACATTTATTATCTTTGCTTACAAATAGAAAACTAATATTTTATATTTTATATTTTACTATTAGATATTTGCATAGTGAAAAGAGATTAAGTATATTTTTAATTGAATTGAAATAGAAATATTACTTTTAAATATTGTATTCCTTTAATATGATTTACATAAATTAGGATTACAGAAAGGAATAAGGAAAAGGAAACCTATTATTAGGATTGTGCTTTTAAATGAAAAAGTATTATCTTTATTTTCATTATTCAATTTGATTATTATAATAAAGAAGAAAGAAAAAGTAGAATAAAGTGATAAGTTGAAGAATAAAGGTTTTATGAAGATAAGAATCTAAGATTTATGATGATGTTTGTGACATTTCTTTATAACATTTATCAATTTGTGCATGTGGATATGAGATAAGAATTTATTCATGAAAATCTTTAGTAAATAATTAGTTTTGGCAATGAATGAATCAAAAAAATGGTGATAAGGATTTGATTTGGTGAATATATCTTATTTTTAAGAGAATATAACATTTGAAAAACATTTTTAATACATGATACTAAAAAAGCAGGTAAGAATTAGAAAAAGCATATTAAAATGTTGATATAAATTGGTTTTGAAATATGAATAATATCTTTTTCATGATATGACTGTATTTTTTTAAATATTTGAGTAAATAGGTGTTAAAAGAATATTAAAAAATTATACAATTTTTTTTTAGAAAAAAACTATTTGAATTGAAACAAATTAACTAGATCAAATTGAATTGTTATGGAGGATCTATCAACACTATGAAGATTGAGCATAAGAAATGGAATCCCAATATGCAACCTATCATGTATGATGAACATGAGAGGTGGACATTTAACTAAAATATTTCCCACAATATTTCATTCTTAAAGAATAAAACAAAAGAGATTGATTCATTTTTTTAATGAATTGTAAAAATTTTTTCAACATAAGAAGCCAACCACCAATAACATTCTTGAATTGACCCATTATTTAGAAGGGTGGAAAATATCATAGAATCTATGTCACAAATTGTCTTCTTCTAATCTTACTCACAAGATTTTTGGAGAGCCACAACGAGATTCCAAGCCTCCTTCTAATTGTTGGTACCAATCAACCTAAAAATAGAAAATATAAGTGAAATGTCATGTCCAACTCCACCTATTATTGCAATTCAACAAATACCACAAAAGAACCATCAATATTAGTTTTGAAAAAAGAGAGGAATAGACCATTTACTATCTCTATTCACTTTATTGGAAAATATTATAGAGGTCTCAATTAAATAAATTTATAAGCTTTATATGACTATTTTTACATTATTAAATTATTTAAAATTTTTAAAAGATAATTATCATACATAAATCATCTAGGATGAGAACATGAATAGTAGTTTATATATTGTAGAACTTTATATTAAGTCATAAAAATTAATTTACTTTTTCCAATGGGATTATATGTTCTTAAAATGTGTGAGATTCTTAGCTATATTTTTGGAAAGAATTTATTTAGTAGGTTATATGGTTAAAAATCTTGGAAAATTTTTCTAAGTAATAAGGAGTATGAATAGTGTTAAAAACTATGTTAAGTAGTGTAAAAATTATTAGTATTGTTAGAGTGAATAATTTGTCTATTCACTATACTTAAGTGTGTTTAGTTTGATGAGGTTAGAGAACATCTTGTCTAACTAAATGTGCAACTTTCTAGACATCTAGAGGCTACCAAGTTATTTGGTAAATGTCTTGTGCTACCTTTTTTAGATTGGGAGCTCAAAGATCACACAACTCTTGGCATCAAGTTTGATGACTTTGTCAAATAGGTTGTTTATTTGTACATTCCAAGTGATCCTAAGGTTAAAACCTATAAGACACTTGTCTACCCATTTATGTCAAATCCTGTGGCATGTGTCAATCCACATGATAGGTGAATTTCCTCTTCTTTTCTTATATAAGGAAGCTTATATTGTACTTTATAATTAACTCTAATGTGAATTAGGCTAATCATTGTGTGCATGTGTGTTTTTATGGAAGTACAAGATTTTTCTATTATGATCTTATTTGAAATTCTCGCAAGTATGATATTTATGTTTTGTACATGTTAAAATTTTACAAAAAAAAAAAAATGACATTAGAACACTTGAAATATCATTCAAAAAAATAGATAACTAAAAAAAATATGTTGCTCTTTAAAAAATTAGAAAAGTGCCCAAAATTCATGTCATCGTCCTAATAACTTGATAATTGTTCTACCAAACACTAGCACATACATGATAGAATCCTAGAGGATTCATGAAAAATTCCTTTATATATTCATATTAAATTTTCCCTCTTTCTATTTCTTTTC
Organism: Sequoia sempervirens; assembly: GCA_007258455.2. NCBI lineage: Eukaryota > Viridiplantae > Streptophyta > Pinopsida > Cupressales > Cupressaceae > Sequoia > Sequoia sempervirens. The sequence goes on along the minus strand of VDFB02233141.1, from coordinate 23,424 downwards.
ATGTGACTAAAAACTATTAGACATCTACAAATTTATGCCTATATTTATAAATACTATTTAATTAAATAACTAGATAAAATGTAAAGATATGAAGATTAGGGTTCATGTTTTTTCATAATTACAAGTAAACCTAGCTTTTATTAGTTTTTTACAATCTTTATTAGGCATCATGTCATTTATATTATATAGTGGTGTTATATGTAAGTGTAACTAGAATTGTGTTCCTTTCTTCACTATCGATAATGATCTTCTCCTGAACTATGTGTGACTATGTGGATTGAGAGAACTTAGGTGTACTATGAGTGATTACAACTTCAGCATAGTCTTATTAAATAGTTGAATAATGTACTGCCTTATGTAATATTGTAATAGATTAGTGAAGGCTCTTGTCACCATATACTCACATTGCTTATATTCTCGTACTTTGAATTGATGAAGGGTTTAACGGGCTATATAAAGGTAAAAATTATTCCCCCGATTTTATCACTAGGAATAAGAGACATATATTAAGGACACATGGATTGACTTTATATACCATGCCACTAGAGGGTGAAGCACTATATTTTGGCATAATCCATGTTTACTAATGTCTATCTTTGTTCAATTATGTTTGTTATTTAGTGTAGATATGTACTAACACAAAGAAATGCATGCCTTAGTGTGGTATCAAACTTTGAGTAAGATACCTTGGTTATGTTCTTTGTATTGTGTTCTTTTGCTTTGGACTTGCTAGTATGCTTTATCATCTTGATGGACTTTTATCCATAGTATATTGACATATTTGTATTCCTATATGTATTATATTAATGTGTGTTTTTGTATGACTATAAATTATGTATGCTTTGTATCTATGTTGATGAATGTCAATTATTTTATGTGATTCTATATTAAATTAGTGATATATATCTATATATATTATTTTTATACTAAGGTGCATATATTTTATATCATATGCATGTTATGACTCATTATATATGTGTATTTTGCTAAGACATATGACATCACTTGAATAAGGATTTCATAGTATTGTATGTCAGTTAAAATTAATTTGATTTTTCATGTGATCTTGGATGTATTATTCTCATTCAAGCCTCGTAGGTTGTAAGGTATTGCCAATGTGATCTTAAATGTTTTTTTTGTGGCGTTTTGTAATGATTAGTTATATTGGGTCCAATCATTAATATGTGTATAATGTTTTTTGTGAGGTTTTGTAATACCTTAGTTGTGTTGGGTCCAATCATTAATATGTGTATGTCATTTTGATTGTGTGTTGTGAAATTAATAATCTTTCTAATTGTATCAATAGTTTCATTTGTATGTTTTTTGATTAATACATATAATGCACTAATGAAGATAATTAAATTAATGTTATAATTATTCAAAATGTTTAATTATAGATAGTACCTTTCGACCTTAACAATTTGATGGGGAGAAATATTATCATGGAGGGTTCAATGCCTTTCACAATTAGTTAAAAGAGTGTAGGAGCATTGAGTGGTTATAAATATTTTAGTTAACTAATTGAAACATGCTTATTACTATTTATATTTGTAACACCACTTGTGTGTGTGATTTAATTTGGTGATTGATCTAATGTATTCATATATGTTATGAAGGGCTTATAATTCTTAACCCAATGTAAATTAGATTATTATGATATACTTAATATTGATCATATTGTACTTTATGCTGAACTTGATGAATGATATTTTATATTCATTATAATGATCTTATATTATTTACATAGTTTTTCTTGATATTGTAATATTTGTAGGAATGAAGAATAAAATCAACTACATTTTTGGGTTTATTACAAAAGGGTACTTGAATGAATATGATAAAATTATAATATTAAATATTAAAGGGAAATAAAAGCTAAGGAATAAAATCTAAGGCCAAGATCTAATTATGTGTAAGATTGCATTGGCTTACTAAAAATTAATAGAAAAATAAACAATCTTATGTACAAATTCTAGTAAAGTGATACACTTACATATATGGTTAAATATTTGCAAAGGGACAATCTATCTAGATACCATATAGAATATTTTTAATTGAGGTAATTCATCCTTAGTCAAGCCTCTTTTACATGGTGAACAATAAATAAAAAGCATTGAAGACAATATGCAATCAATGAATGATGCCAAAATGTTGATGTAAGAAGCTAATGCAATGATGATCTATAGGAATCTTCATTCGAGCTTCTAGATGATGCAATAAAGAATTATTTTTTTCTTCTAAATATGACAACCAAGCATAAAAGTTACTAAATTTTACTTGGAGGAGGCCAAGGGTAAGGTCTTATGTGGGGCTTCAGGATCTATTTTCATGGAGCGGGAGGTCCCATGAAGCAAAAAAAATTTGCTACAAGTTTAATTGGATTCTAAAAAATAGCAGCCCTACCTTTTAGGACTAGAGATTTAAGCTAGCAAAATTGAGGTGGGGCTATAAATTGCCCCACTAGCTTAGGAATTTTTTTGCCACTTGTCAATCATCCGGAAATTTTGGATTCCTATGAGGAAAAAAATAGAGGGAAGTGATTTTTATTTATTAATTTTGTATTCATAGCATTCCATTCTAGCTTCATGGGACCACCAGCTATAAAATATTTCTAAAAAATCTTAGTAGCACCCATTGAATTTTTTAGGAGGCCCCCCTCCGTGGGACCTTATAGTAATAGAGGTCTTATATTTAAATTTAAATTTTGAATTTTTAGGGTCTTTTTAGACTTGCAAACATAGATTGGTTAAATTCTATGAATATAGATGAGATCTAATATTGGCATGGATTCTAGTAAAATAAAATTATTAGTGAAATTCTATGTTAGAATAAACCATACTAGTAGTAGTCATTACATTAGAGGCAAGTAAGTCAAATTTATCCAAAACAAAATAATAAAATGTTAGGTACACTATTAGTTATGTGTTTAGATCTAAGTTTTGAGGTCTATTTTTATGTTTGTTCTAACTCTGTGTTTACTATTATTTCTCTTAGACTTTAGGGAAGGTTATGAGGTCCTTTCAAGAGCCTTACTTTTACATATATATTATTTCACACTTGAAAAGAATATATATACAATTAACAAAGATTGATGATCATTCTTTAAATATATTAAGCATTTATACTTAACAAGATTTGATATTTGATATAGACCTTTTAATAATTATTTATCTTTACAAATAAATAAAAGACCACTTGAGAATGCTTAAAATTATTTAATCATTAACAATAAAAGTTTAAGTAAAAGAATACTTGACAATACTTAACATTATTTAATCATGAAAATAAAAATATAAATAAAAGATAACTATCCAATGCTTAACTTTATTTAATCATTAGTAATAGACTTTTATTTGTGAATGTTTTTCCTATGTCAAAACTGTCATGGCTTATAAACCCGCCCACCAAAGAACTATGCATGGTGTGTTACACAGTAGCTAGTTTATGCTATATTTTAAACCTCTTACATATCTATTCGTTTCTTACTCTTTAAGATTTTTAAGTGACAGCCCTTAGAATCTCTTGTTATCTACAGCGTTGCATAGTTCAAACATGATAAGGACATTAAATGATAAGCACATTCAACCCTAATTTGGTTAATAACCAACCAATTAAATCGGTTTTACCGGGTGATATAAACCTACAGGCCAGCAGGTTGAAATTATTAGCCGTACATTCGAGGAATCTTATCTGTTTCATCCCTGTATTCGTAGTTTATTATTTACGAGCCTACTGGGCTGGAGCTTAAAGTGAATAATGAAGGAAAGAGAAAAAAAAGAAAGTTCTTTGGACAAATGTAGTCTGTCATGGGAAAGTGACGAATGGAAATGATGGTACAGTAACGTGGGCCTACTGGTGGTTTTCTCTCCTTTTAGCATATATACTGTCCCCCGCAAACAACATTATTTTTAGGTTAGGAGTGCTTATTTAGCAGGAAGCCATGTCTGTGTTAGGTGATCAGGGAAAATGGGAGACAAGAACCTGGATTTGGGCAGTCGTAGCTCTTCTCCTGATATTGCGCTCAACGGTAGCAAAACAAATGGCGAACAAGGAGAGACAAGAGCGCAAGATACGCTGCTGCCCATAGCCAATGTGAGCAAAATCATGCGTAAGATTCTTCCTCCCAATGCAAAGGTCTCGAAAGAAGCCAAGGATACCATGCAAGAGTGTGCCTCCGAGTTCGTAGCGTTTGTCACTGCGGAGGCTTCTCTCAAGTGTCAAAAGGAGAAACGGAAGACCATCAACGGCGAAGATCTGCTATCTGCCATGTCTTCTCTTGGATTCGAAACTCATGCAGAGCAGCTCAAGACTTATCTGCTCAAGTACAGAGAAAGTGAGGGTGAAAAGTTCTCTGTTTTAAAACAAGGCTTAGCAGATCAATCCCCTATCAGTAACGGCAATATATCACTGTGGGCTGCAACAGAGGATCCACATCAGTATTATATTCATCAACATGGGAGGCTGTTAGTGGGATCAATTGCTCCTAATCCGCCTTTCCTCCAGCGCTTTAAGAAGCACGGCGCTGGTCCTTCCACAGATCCAGGCGGAGGTGGCCATCGGGGTTAGAAATGCATAATTTTTACATATAATTAGTTTGGGTATTTTCTCTCGGATCTGTGTCTTCGCATCCTTCTAAGGCTGTCTTAGAGGTCTTTCTATGGTTTGAGGGTTCTGTGGTCTTACTGAAAATAAGATGGTATATCCCATCAGTTAAGTATTTGGCTGCACTAAAGTATTTGTGTGTGTCTGTGTTATAAGTCGGGCTGATAGGTTCTTTAGTGACAGATAAAACCCTAGTTGCTAATCCCTAACAGTAGCCCCAAGTTCGTACAAGTTAATAAGGAAAATATTTTGCTATAATGCATCTGTAAGCAAGGGTTCCAAGCTATGATGATGCGGATGTTTTTAATTATAACATCATAGTCTTATATATTAGGTCTCATTGCTTCTCAAACTTGCTTGTTATTTCTCTATGCTGATTATGAGCTGGGGATTGCCCAGCATAATTCGAAGTCAACACTGTGAGAGCTGATAGATTTAGCTTGCAGAAAGGAGGAGATTATCTACTGTAACATTTGCACTTCCCCTTATTTTCCTGATACCACTTTGTGTTTGAGTGGCTATGTGTATATTTTCATAATTGTCATTTAGGTGGCCAATTATACGTTTTTACACTGAGATCCTCCATAAAAAGATTTAAAATTGCAGATATTTGAAAGTCGTATACTTCAAGTTATAGCCGTATTGAAAATATCAAGATTGTTAAGCCGCTTCTGGGCTTTGAATGGAGTATATGGACAATATATACTTAACCCAGAAAAGCTACAGTGCAGTTGCAATGGTTGTAGCCTTATATTGCTGTGAAATTACATATTTCTGTAATTATTGTTAGTGTTTCTTTTACTTTTCTTTCTTTCCAAATAGATTTGGGTGAAACAAACAGTTTTCGGTAACCTTGTTTTATTACAGAAGGTTAGATTAATTTCGAAGTTGCTGTGTAACTGGTGTTTTGGTTCATACCAGCAGGAAATACTAGTCAAGAACTTCACAGCTTAGTCAGGCAAAAGATGTAAATATCATTGTCTGCCCTTGTTTGCCAAACTCTAAGCTTTGACCTGTCGTTGTAGCATGTTGGGTCACATTCATTGTCATTAGTTTGTCAAATGTTTCTATTATTTTGGTTAACCTTCTATGGTTATAAAATTTTCTTAGATAGTGGCATTAGATATCCGAGCAATCTGCAAAGTAATCATATAGTGACATATAAGACTACCACTAACTGCACAATGATAGCAATAGAATTGTTCAACTGTTGCTGCTCAAACTAAACAAATAGATATCTCATCAGATGCTTTTCAATTTTTCATTTTACATTATAATTTTTTTGAATTTCTGTATGTGAACATACCAATTTTGCCTCCCACCCATGCCATTGATGGACGCTGAGCCCCTTACGACAGAGTATATTGCGATTAATGAACTATATTTTTCAAACCATATTTTACTCCCATTTCTGGTACGTTTCAAACATCCTTTCCCCTCTATACTCTAATTCTTGCAGTCATAGCTTATCAGATCCTGATATTTTGTAATCAAGGTGAGAACCATGTTCTTCTACCATATGAAATCATAAATATAGAAAATTAGAACTGACATTTTAAAAATATAGAGAACTTCCAATTATACATATTGTCAATAACAAATTTCTCAAATGTCTTTGTTAAATGTTTGACTTACCAAATATATTTTATTTGTGTTAGGGTATGAAACTTTCTCCTACCTTGTATATTATAATTATTGCTTAAATAATTTAGTACTCATTGATATCCTTGTATTTAATGTCAGAACCTTATTCTTACACTATTGGAAATGATTTTGATTAAGTCCACAAGACCCTTGAGTTAGGAGCACAAATAGTATAAATGTCTCAAGCACATTAGGTCTTAAGTTACCTAAATATTGAAACCATTCAAAAGATTGCATTTGAATGAAAATTATGTATACATATATATACCTACATTTATGGATATATTCAAATAAAAATCTTTTTGAAGACATTTAAAAAAATGTATAAAATGTATGATGTAAATATGTGAAGTCATATGATTCGTATAGTTAGTATGCTTGAAAAATTTATAAATAACAACAACTAAAAAGAGATCAAGGTTTTCACTACAAATAGAATAAATAAATTCTCAATTTGACCTCACTATTGAAGATACTTCCAAACTCGGGGCGGAGGGCCTAGCTCAATTGGCTAAAGCATCCTATTGTAGGAAAGAGGTCATGAGATCTAGTCTTCCCTTTGTCCCCATGGTACCAGAGGGTATGTCGCACCATCATTGTCGGTCCCCAATTCCTATAGTCTAGAAAAAAAGATGCTTCAAAAATCATTTCAAATATCTTCCCAAATTATGGAGAAGATAAAGTTCCATCAACTAATTCTTATCATAGCTTAAAGTAAATTAATTATATGTTTTCATGAATAAACACAATGCATACCAATAAACACAATGTTGCAATTCAATTCAATGGATATTTAAATATATCAAAAACATTATAATTGAAGAAAATTAAGTGACACTTCAAATACATTAAGTGTCCTAAACAATCAAATGAATTTAATATAACACTATAGATATGGTAGAGATGAATCTCATAACATAGTTGACTGAGGTAACTATCATTGAAATTAAACAACTATTGAATGTGAGATTTTTTATTATATTAAAGTTGGGAAGGGCTTATACACATTTAAAAAATGACCATAGAGGCCAAGGGAGGGAGCTCGTGCGATATGAGACACATTAAAAGTAAAGAAATAGAAACTACATAGAGGCCAATAATGATAACAATCCAAAACATAGAGTAGAACCAGCCAGGGGTCGAACAACCTACTGGTCAACCTGTAGCTTAAGGCCATTAATGGTTTACCATTCCTTAGTAAGGAATTTTAATTTATCTTCAAAGGATAGGGGTTGCTTTTAGGTAGGTTGGACCTCTTGAGCACTAGGAAAAGTTGAGCTACTCCCTTTCTTTCCCTTCTTCTTGAAGAGACCAATGCCTTGACTATCATCACCATCCCTTTTTCCATGGCTATTATAAAGCTCCTGTTGGAATGCCTAGATGGTGGCAATAGTATTATTTAACATTTTCCTTGTTTTATTCCATGATTTCGTGAAGGTCCCTGAGGGTTTTTCCTTGGTTGCTCCTCATGATGGAAACCTCCTCTTGCAACTTAACCTTATCTTCCTTTGTACCAACCATTGCTTGAAGTTCCTCAATCTCAACCTCACAATTATCCCATTTATCAAAAGACATGGTGAGGGATGACAACGGACCCCAACAACCTTCTTTGACCTTACCCAACCTATTCACCTTATGTTTAAGCACCGTCTCCTCTAAGATTTGAATTTTATCCTTGGTCATGATGAGTTGAGCCATTAACCACTTGAGAATTTCATTTTCCACATTCACGACCTCAAAGAGATCATTCCATTTAAGCTTATGAGGGACACAATTCTCATAGACCTCATTATCTAATTGGGATTTCATCGTAACATTCCCCACATTCACACAAAGGGTGGGGGATCTTTGGGGATTGGGGAGTTAATGGATCAAAGGATTTGGGAACCTTGGAGAGATCCTCATGAATAAGGGAACTAGCTTGGGATTCAATAGGTGAGTCAGCAGGGGTAGGGTTCTAAGATTCATCATCTGAATTGTCTGAGTTGTTAAAATAAGAAATTAAAATGGGTTCCAAGAAAAAGGCTCTTTTTTGGAGTTCGAGGAAGGAACTGCAGTGGAAGAGGTTTTACCTCTTTCCTTGGTAGTTTTCAATGGGGGGGATAGGGGGGCCTCCAATTGTTTAACAAGATCACCAATCACAAGGGATTTCTTTTTAACAAAGGTTAGTTAAGGCATTAAGTCTAGCTGCAAGTGACACAACACAAAGATCAAACCCTAGTATAGTGAAAAAAAATCCCTTTGACTTGAGTAGCATTAATTAATTTCTTTAGAAAAGAAAAAATCCAAAAGGAAAAATTCATCTTAACATAGTAATGGAAATGATTCAACATATGAAATAGGTGGGCGCGGAATATTTTAAACCTACCTTTCAAAGTTACATACCACATGAGGACCTCCACTATTCTAATACAAACCTTCAAAAGGTCTTCATGGTTAAATCCATTCTACATTCAATTCACTTTTTGTATTTGTTTAGAAAACTTTCTATTACCTTTCTGTAATGCCCCTTCAACTTTTGAGGGATGTAGGCCCCATCCAAAGAGAGGCTGGTAACTTTGACAATGGGCTCCATGTTGATGAGGAAGGATTGTTCTTCGATAATAATATTCTCCTCTTTCTAGGAATTAGAAAATTCCATGGACAAATTGGGGTCATGCCCCATCATTCCTTCAACATAAGACCTGCCAACTTACCCCTTTGGAAATATTTCTAGACATCATTGTATTTCTTCCATGCCTCACAAGAAGTTGGATCATCATACACAATATCTCCTCCCATGGTGGTATTCATAACATGTAGAGAAAACCAAAAATCTCTATAAAAACACCCAAAAATAACACAATCAAAAGATGAGAAGGCTTACGGAAAGGCTGAGAAAGAAGGAAAGATTGTTGTAAATGCAATCTATTCCAAATGTCACATTGAGTTGAAAGAGATTTCAACTTGAGCTCATAGAATTAGTGCATTTTTATCATTAGATAGTAAGTCAAGTACAAACCATAGGATTAAATAAATATCATCCCAAATAATGACTTTAGATGTGAAAGCTCCAAAGTTGGCGAGAGCATCCACCACTTTATTTCCTACCATGAACATATGAGTAAATCGACTAATTTCAAGGTTCATTATGATATTTTGTGCCAATAGTATGGGGTCACAAAGGTACCAACATGGGTTTTCCTTCCCATTTAAGAATATAATGGTGTTTTTAGAATCACCTTCTATTGACAAGTTAGACATACCTGCATTTGTGGAAATACAGACTCCATGGTAATTTGCTACGTTATTAGAAAATTTTGAGGTTTAAACTCCCAAGTTAATTGCATAAGCTAAAACCATCTTACCTTAACGGTCACGGATTATGCCACCACCACTTGCCCAACCTAGGTTACCTTTCTTCAAGCCATAAAATTTGAGCTTAAGCGAGTTGGGGATGGGGGAACCAAGGAGTATTACTTTGGTTGAAAGGGATACATGAATACAAAGAATTAAGGGCCTCTATTAACTTCCAAGATGAGGCAATGGAGAACTCCAAATTAGAGGGGTTCCTTTTTGGTTTACAAGAGGCAATTATAAGATTCTCAACAATTTAAATAATCACCTTATTTTCCACAAACTTCTAGGGAATTTTTTTAATCTTTAAAGATCCTATTGTTATTCTCCTTTTAGAGAACCTAGCTAGTGAAAAGGGGAGAGTTCCACCAAAGATCAATGAGTAAAGGATGAGACACTGGTGAGAGCCACCCTTTAAAAAATAACTTTATATCCTTTTTCCAAACCTAGTTGACCATGAATAAGTACTAAATCCTTTGGTGAATCTACTATGAAAAGGAACAATGAAATAAAAGGTGAGAAAGAGTTTTAGCTTAATCTTCTCATAAAAAATATTTGTTTCCAAGATGTCTCCCTCTCTTCTATAGATTATCCAATGTGAGAATTCATTCATGAAAAGAGGTCCACTAGAAGAATTTCACCTTGAGCAAGGAGTTATTCCTCCAAACCTTCAACTAGTTGAACTAAGGAGCCTAAAGAGTAGACAAAATATTGTATCTAGATATAACTAAATAGTTCCCATCATTAGAGTCTACCCAAACCAAGCTATCAAGAAGATTGGTGTTAAAAGTATATTCTTTTAATATTCTTGATGAGTTCTACATTAGTCAAATGAAGAGGGGGGTCATATTGGTTGGGATCAATCTTACAGAGTCGTAGATCTAAGGAATGGTCCATATAATTCAAGAACATATAACCCAAATGAGAGAGAAATTCCAACTTAAGAGAATAGTAAATTGGATGAAGACCAAGAGCATGATTCCAAATCCACTTTTTCATCCCAAAAACTAACCAAGGCACGAGTTTAGACCTACTAGGAAATACCTTGAGAAATCAAGTTCTTAGCTTTGATGAGATTATTCCAAATGATTGAATCTAAGGGAATTTGCAATTATGAAGTAAGGAGAAGCCCTCCCTACCTCATAAATACTTATCTTTAAGGATAGATATCCATTCAACTTTCTTATATTTAGAAGTTTCCAAGTGACTTTTGTGATTAGAGCCATATTCATCTATATGGTCTTTCTCAAATTCAGACTAGCATACATCTTTCTAGAATGTACCATGTACCAATTTTCTAGAGAGTGATGATTCCTATCTTCTATTACCAACCATATGCATCTTCTCTAGATCTACTCCAATTTATTAGACCGTGAAGAAGGCATAAAAATAGGGACATTAGGTACAAAATTGAACAATAGAGAGTAGAATTTAGGAGAAGTTCACCAAGATTTTTAAGAAGGGCCCTCTTCCAACCCACCAATTTTCTTTGAACTCTTTCAAGTAAGTTGGAACACACAAAATTATCAACCTTACTAATAATGAGGGGAATTCCTAGATAAGTTGAAGGGAGGGGAAGAATTTGATAGTTAAGAATATTAGAAATCTTGTTATGGACTTAAAGTGGGATTTTAAGAAGAAAATATCACTTTTAGCAAGATTAATGCATTGACCAGAAGGTGAAGAAAAAATTTAAGGGACATGAATCCACCTCTTTACCTCCACAACCATGGACTCTCACAAAAGGATCGTGTCATCAATAAACTGTTGATGAGAAATTGGTTGATAGATGGAAGAGGGAGTGAAGCCAAAAGAAGTACCATTCAGAACCCCTTTCACAATGTTATGGCCAAGGAAATCAACCATCAAGATAAAGAGGTAGGGGATCCCCTTGGTTTATACCTCTAGATGCAAAAAAATTTCCCTATAGAGTGTCATTAAAAATCAAATAACATGGGGGAGGTGACAAAACCTTTGATAATTAGTTTTAATATTTTCAAGAGAACCAAAATTTATGCAGGACTTCAAACAAAAATTTCTAGGACACTTTATCATAGGCTTTGGATATGTTGAGCTTAAGGGACATACTTTCCTTATTTCTCTTTCTCATAGAGTAAAGAGTTTCATGGACCAGCATGACAACATCCATTATTTGATGACTTAGGATAAAACCTTTCTTGGAAACATGGATCAACTTATCAAGGGAAGGTTTAATGCGGTTTACTAGAAACTTAGAGAAAAATTTATAGAAGGTATTATAAGGGTTAATGGGCTATAAATCAAAATCCTATTGGCACCATATTTTTTAGGAGCGAGCATAATAATGGTATTATTAAACTCCTTGAGAATATTTCATGAAGAGAGAAATTACTGAACAACACAAGTAAAATCATGACCAACAATATCCCAATACTTTTGAAAAAATAAGGGAGGAATCCATAAGACCCCAAATATTTAAAAGGGTTGAGGAGGAAAACAATCTCCCTAAATTCCATGTTTGAGGCACTTCTTTCAATGAATAGGATTTATTGAGGGAACACAACATGGGGAATAACATCCAAGAGGTAAATCTCCAAAGGATCAATAATAATTGGATTAAGGAGGTTGTAGAAATATTAGCACCAACCTGAGAAATATCCTTGTTAGAAGATAGAGTAGTTCCATCCTCGATGATTAATTCACAAATGTAGTTCCTCTTCCTATGCTTGGAAGCAATTATATGGGGAAACTTTGTATTCTTGTCCCATTCATAAAGCCATTGATTTCTAGCCTTCTGCCTCCAATAAATTTCCTCCTCAATAATATTATGTAATTCACTTAACATAGCTTTTTCCTTATCCACCAACACCGCTAGGGCTCCCATCTCCAAATCCTTTTATAGTTGTCTAAGTGAGTTCTTAAGGGCGATTGTTTAGTAAATATTTTTCCAAAGTAATTCTTGTTCCATCCCTTTAGGTTACCTTTAAGAAGTTTTAGTTGAAAGGAATGTCTAAACATACCTAAACCACAAACCTTTATATTCCACCATTCTTCTAGGATCTCTTTAAGGTGAGGGTGATGAGACCACATCAACTCAAATCAAAAAGGGTGCTTAGCCTTAGAAGAAGGGGTGTTAAGATTGATAAGGAAGAGAATTTGATTAGAACTGATCCTCAAGAGAGAGGATAATGGGAGATAGGAAGAAAAATACCAATTCAAGTAAACCAAGAATTCATCAAGTATGACCTCAATAATATTATCTCCTAGGTCATTTTGTTGGACCAATTGAAAGACCAATCTTCAAGCTATAAATTAGTTAAGCCACTCACAAGAATAATTTTTTTAAGATCCAACATGTCAATAATCAAATCCATGTTACCAGTTCCATCTTCTAAGGGGAAGATATGGGTGTTAAAGTCACCCAACAACATCCAATGACTACTGAGGAAAGAAATTTTGCATCACAACAGACTAGACTAGATGTTCCTTTTGAGGACAACATTATTAGGTGCATAAGCATTAGTAAGAATCCACTCATGAAGACCATAGATTTTGGAAAAATGGACATTGAGATTTTTTTGTCCTTAGAAATAAGAGAGTCGGTGAGGAAAGGTTTCCATATAGTGACTAGGCCACTAGAAGCCCCATCCACATCAACTGCCAGATATAGGACATTAGGCTAACTATACTTAATTTATCAAAGTCTATAATAGTAATTTTAGTTTCTTATATAAGTAATATTTCAAGCTTGTATTCCTTAATGAAATCCCTAAAATATGTGCTTCTTATAAAGGCTATTAAGCCCCTAAATATTCCATGAGAGGATCAACATTTCTTAGTTCTTTGGGAGCTGATCTGCTTGAAGGTTGCCTAGTTCCCATTGGTGATATCCCTAGCTATATTCTTCTATCTGGTTGATTTAGAAGATTTCTTACTAAATTTTGGAGTTGGGCCCATCAGTCAAATTTCTTAGACCTGCCTCCTTGGATGAGCTTGATGAACCCACCAAAACTAGAGGGGAAACACCCTTGGGTTGGGGCATCAACACTCCCAGATTAGGGGTGGGAGCAGGGGGGACCACACAAGGGAAAAGCTAAGGCCAAGGGAGGATCCTCTAGGGATGAATGAATGACCTCAAGGTCAAGGGTTCCTGAAGAATAGGAATATTGGATACTATTAAATCATTATAAAATACTTTGAAAAAAATAATTGAATGAAAATTTTATTTGAACATAGACATTACTAATGTCTAAAAAAACTAAAATATAAATCATCTAATAGTCATTAGTATAATTGAGTGATCATTAAAAATATGACAATGTGGTTGAATGATATGTTTTCATTAGTATAAGTGACAACTCCTAGAGGTTAAAATTATTGCAATTGAATAGAAAGAAAACACAATTAATAAATACGAACAATGGTAGGGATACTTACACATGGCTTAACCTTCAAATATTAGTGCTAGGGGAAATTTCAATGATAATTAAAAAATTTATAACATTTCCTCTTTCATTTGTCATTGGATGAAACACATTATAATTATATTCCTTACTATTATACTTATGAATTTTCAAAGAAATAAATTTTAGTGTAGATTCACTAACTCTAGTCTCTTTCTCTAGTCATAAAATTGTGTGTATGCCTCTTATAGATGTAATTGTTGGAGCACATATTATTTTATGTACTAAATAATCTTTAAAACCTGATATATTTAAAAATTATCTCAATGGGCAAATCATAAATGAAGGCATTTCATATATGAAACCATTATCTACAACCTACTCCAAGATTGTGACTAATTCATTTTTAGATGCTTAATTCATTGGTGTTCTTGTTAGAGCCACCTTTGCTAATTATAACCATACCTTTCCTATAACTTTATAATTTCTTGGAAGCCTTCATCACACCTAGCCTTACATTTTTTTTCAAATTTTGTCCATTTTTGTGCATTAGGTTTTCATTTTCACTACACACCTCATTATTTCCAAATACTTTTCAAATGACTTTTGCTTTTGAAATATTTGAGGGTTGCCGATATAGCGGTGTTCTAGTGTTCCTTGGTATTAGGTCTATTGTTGCTTTATCATGATTCCAACTTGATTCCTTGAGTAACTCTAATATGGTTTCTCCCAAATAGAATTATTTTTTCCTTTGCTTGCAAAGTTAAGGATTCCAGTGTTACTTCATAGTGTACTTCTAGTGCTTCTATGCAACAGGTTATCTCATTATGGGGGGATATATGGTCTCTCTTATCATCCTTTGTGTGGATGGATATTGATTGTATTTTTGATGGATCATTTCATTGAGGGGGCGCTAAATGGTCTCCTCTCTCTTCTTCTATTAAATGGGGGTATTTTTCCTTAGATGGGGTTTTGTCCCTCTCATGCATAATTGAGAGTATTTTGTATTTCATCTCTCTTTTCGAGAGGAGTTTTTTCCCATTGGGTTTTCTCCTTTTCTTTGGTTGTGATATATTTCTTTGTATTGCATTTGTACATGGGTACCTAACATGGCCTCAACCAGGACCCATCTTAATGTCATTTCCATAATAATCTACTCCTTAAGTTGCACTTATGGGGGGTGTTGGTGTGAATGGGCTTATTTCCTAACTAGTTATTAGTGAGGACCTATTCACATTATTATAAGTTTACTTAGGAGTTAAGTTTCCTAGTTGTCATTTTTATAAGTTAATTATAATGGGTCCATGTCTCACTATTTACTTTTAGTTATCTAGGAATTTAATAATTCTCTCATTCATTGAATATTTGCATTGATAATTTAATGTGTGTCCTAGGTTGCTATGACTTAGTTGTATCATGTGATAGGATTAAGACACGTGTAATGATCTTGTCTAATCCTGTCTAATTCCTTACCTTTATAAGCAAGGCTTCATTGTATCAATCCAAGCAACTCAGCTGAGATACTTTCATTTGTGTTAGTCTAATATATTATTGCAATCTTTAGTATTGCATATTGGCCATATCTTGCATCCATTGTTGTAACTTCATGTTCTCACTTTACCTTCTTGTAGAAGGTTGTTGTTGGCTTTTGTAGATGATCATGGAGGCTTGAGTCCTTTTGTGACTCTAAAATGGTATGAGAGCTATATCTCAACTCCTACAGTTTATTTTCTTCTATTTTAGAAAAATATACTTAGCTTTAGAAATAATATATAGTTTTTGACATAAAATTGATATTAAACTTATAAGTTATGTTCCTTGTTCATCAGTAAAACAAATTTCCTCTCTTTTAGTACACACAGTATTTTTAACATCTAAAAGGCCTATGTTTGAGATGAAAACTAGTTTCCCCTTCAACACATATTTTATTTCTCTTGAATATTGATATCTATCCCTAAAATATATTGAAATAATTATAAATGAGCTCAATTTTATCAAATATGTAAAGTTTAAAAATAAAAATATTTTATGAAATTCAAAGTGAATAATAGGGCATAAGGAATTTTTCCTATTTATGTTGATTAATAGTGGAGTGTCATGTTGAAGAATATGGTAGATTGATTAGTAGATATAAATAATTTTGTATATGTCATTGAATTTTAGATTTGTAATCAAATAAAAGCTTGAATATAACATGAAAAATAAAGCCCACTCTAGATAATGCTTACTACATTAAAATAAATTATGATTGTGAGCATTATTTTCTTTTCTTTTTAGTCGATAGGCTATTTTTTTTAAAGTTTCCACCGGGAAATTTGTCAATCCAGCCGCAAATTGGATTTGCTAGCGCCAGGGTTTTTTTGGTTGGCTGGGAGGGCACCCTTTTTTTGTGGCGATGTGGAAGTTGGTTATTATGTGGGTTGGTGGTGGTGGAGAATGCTATCATCATAACGGGGAAGGTGAATGGTAAGTGTTCGACATGGACCTTTGCAAATACGTGGGTTGGTAGCGGTGGAGGTGGTCTCCTCAAAAGGTGGAAGGTGAATGGTAAGTGCTTACTCGCCTAATGGTAAATGCATTTTGTGGTTGTTGTACAATGGAGGTGGATGAAGTAAATACAGACAAATAAAGTAAATGTGATATTGAATGTAGCAGTCTAGGAAAGTATACTTTGATTAAGTTGCATTGTGCAAACAACAATTGTGGTGTTGGTTTCATGGTAGACGAATGTGAAAAATATCATTGGCTTTGGCTCCGTCACTGGTTTGATACCAGATTTTCAAAAAGTGTCTTATGCTAGATTGAAAACTGGTGTTCTCCGAAATTTGTAAGTCATTTTACATGGGTGGTTTGCATGGATGGTTAATTTATTGTCTATGTCTTCTTTCCAAATGTTTGTACCTTTGGTGTTATACCCATTGTGGGGATTTGAAAGAGAGTATCATTATGTATCGATGGAGGAATTGTAGTTAAATGTTCTTTCTTTCACAAAAAATATGATTACTAGGGTTAGTAATTTTTCCACCATTCGTTTATGATTTTGGTTATCTATATGTATATTTCGTGTTACGAACATCATGATAGGAGCAATTTTGATTAAGTTGCATTGTCGAAACAACCATTATGGTATTGGTTTCATAGGATACCATTGTAAAAATCCTTTCATATAGCTTCGTCAGTGGATTAATAGTAGACTATTGTAAAAAACCATGTCCTTCGACTTCGTCACTGGTTTGATAGTAGGTTGTTCACAAACCATTTTATGCTAGATTGAAAAATATTGTGCTCCTGAATCTATAAGTCCTTTTACATGGGTAGTTTACATAGATGGTTCATTTATTGTTGATTTCTTCTTATTATATGTTTGTATCTTTGGCATTATACCCATTTTTGGAGTTTTGAAAGAGATTATCGTTCTATATGGATGGATAAATTGTACAAAAATATTCTTTCTTTCTTCAAAAAATATGGTTAGGGTTAGTTATTTATTCTCTCTTGGTCTATTGTTTTGGTTATCTATGTGTATACCTATTTTTGAGATTTGAAAGAGATTGTCATTCTCTATGGATGGAGAAATTGCACTTAGATCTTCTTTCTTCCATAAAAAAAAATGGTTGGGGTTGCTTATTTGCATGTTGTTGGTCTATTATTTTGATTGTCTATGTGTATCTTTGGCATTGTAGCCATTACCATGGGAGCAATTGCATTTATTTGTGTGTAGGGTTTAAGGTTGTATGAAAGCATTGACATATTAGAGATAAAATTACTTTGGTGGCTGTCTAGTATTATTCTAGCATGTCTTTTACAATTTCTCTATTTGTGGTGATGTAGCTTGAATTTTCAGTGAAGCTTGTGGGGTTATACTGATGTTTACATGGGTGCTTTGCATAGATGATTAATGTATTATCAATGTCTTCTTGTTTTATGTTTCTATCTTTTTCATTATACCCATTTTCAAGACTTGAAAGAGATTATCGTTCTTTAGAGGTGGAAAGACTATAGTTAAATCTTCTTTCTTTCATCAAAAAAATATGGATAGGGTTACTAATTTTTGACTATTGAGTGCTATTCTAATACCTCTTTTACAATTTCTTGATTTCTCTATAATATTTAGTGAAGTACATGGTTGTACTCATTTTGCAAAGATTATTGCTACATATTGGTTTTAGGAGCTATATTTAATGTGGCTTTAGGGAAATTTTAGTTAAATTTTCTTCCTATCATCAAAAAGATATGGTTGGGTTGAGTGATTTTTGTGGCCCTTGTTTTTTCATACGTATGTAGACACATATATATATACTTCAAATGTGCATCTTTGTTTCCATACACATGGTTTGGTTTTCATTTTCAATGAAGCTTGTGGGTTTATACTCTATTATACATGGGTTTTTTGCATAAATGATTAATTTATTGTTAATGTCTTCTTGTTATGCGTTTCTTTGGCTTTATACCTATTACCATAGGAGCAATTGTAGTTAAATATACTTTCTCTCACTGTTGGTCTATTGTTTTTATTATCTATGTATATCTTTCTCATTGCAACTATTACCATAGGATGAATTTTAGCTATCTGTGTGTAGGGTTTAGGGTTGTGTGAAACCATTCACATATTGGAGATAAAATTGCATTGGTGGGTGTTTACTATTATCCTAACAGCTCTTTTTACAATTTCTCTATTTCTATATAATATTTAGTGTCAAGTGATGTAGCACAGACTTTGAATGGAGGTTGTGGCCTTATACTGATGTTTGCATGGGTGTTTTGCATACATGATTAATTTATTGTTAATGTGTTCTTCTTATATGTTTCTATCTTTGGTGTTAGAGAAATTTTTAATACTTGAAAGACATTACTGGTCTTTGTAGGTGGAGAAATTGTAGTTAATTTTTTTTCCTTTCATGAGAAAAATATGGTTAGGGTTACTAATATTTTGCTGTTGAGTATTATGCTAATAGCTCTTTTACAATTTATGTATTTCTTCCTATTGTCAAAGACATATGATTGGGCTAAGTGATTTTTTTGGCCCTTGTTTATTGTTTGTAGTTATGGCTATGCAACTTTGGCTTTTTGTAGTTAAATTTTGTTTCTCTCACTATTGGTCTACTGTTTTGATTATCTGTGTATATCTTTGGCATTGGGAGCTCTATTTACTATGGGTTTAGGGAAATTGCAGTTAAATATTCTTCCTTCCGTGAAAAAATATGGCTGGGGTGAGTAATTTTTTTGGCCCTTGTTTATTGTTTGTAGTTATAGCTATGCATTTTTGGCTTGATACACATTTATATAGGGGCAATTGTAGTTAAATGTTTTTAATTTTATCAAAAAAATTGAGCTACATTGCCCCACACTAAATATTATAGAGAAATAGAGAAATTCTAAAAGAGGTATTAGAATAACACTAATGTAGTTTGGAGTCTTGATTAAGTGTGTGTGTGTGTGTATATATATATATACATAGGAAGGCTCTTTCGAAAATGTGATTTAATCAACATACTTTCTCACAGCACATCAATGTTAAAACTGTCGAGCTTGCTATCGAAAGGAAAAAATAGCAGAGGCTGGGTCACATGAATAAAAAATTAATCATTTATGCAAAATACCCATGTGGACATACAGATATATATATATATATATATATATATATTGTAGACATGCAAATTTTACATTATGCATTCGACGAGCCAAATTAGATGTCGATTAGGACCATTCATCAATTAATCAAGTGCATTTTCATCGCATTCATTTATCAAATAAAATGATCATTCAACCTTTCATCTTGGATCATCCAATTAATTAAATAAATCAGGACTTCATTTTAAATCAAATCTAAATCATATTCCATCATTTTCTCGACATTTAAATAATCAATTATCAAAGTCTTGAAAGTCAAATCATCTAACGCACAATCAGCATAATATCATCTAATCATAATCTAATGTTAATCCCATCCCACTTGCATATCTAGATTCTAGCTTACTTGCACAATAAATCAATTTTATTGATTTATTAAAAGCCTCATTTTCTCTCAACATGACAAGTCAAATAGGGCATTTATTGCTGTTTTTCCTGTCCCTCTCAAAATTTATTGCAAATTTGAATTCAAAATTTCCCCCTCTTGGGCACTCTTCCCAAATCTTGCACAACCATCAACTAATCATCATTTGACAAGTGTCTTTATCTCATTGGCTTAATCTTTAGTCCCACATTGGTCCCTCTTCAACAATCTTAGCATTTGAAATCTTCAAATAGAGGCTTCAACATTGAGCAAATCCTTCACAATCTCCACAATTTTATGCAAGGTTACTCTCTTCATTTGAGATTTGATCTTGTTCATCATCATTCCACCATCTTCATAGCATTTCATCATCTTGAGCTTTTTATCAAGGATTGGGAAAGGGTCACTAGCACATGTGACACCAATCCACTATGGAATAGATATGTATCTTATTTCCTTCATGCTTTCAATTTAGTTTGATTTGCTATCATGTTTAGAAAGCATTTTGCATTATTTCATAGGAGTATTTTGATGAATTTGTAAGTCATTAATCCATGCTTGAGGTTTAGTGTTTGCAGATTTAAAAAAAATGCTCACATAATTGGCGCTAGAAGGAGGGCTGTATACAAAAGAAACTCAAATTTGTTGACATTATTGTCTTGATTAAAATACATTGAACTTCTATTTTTTTTTATCAAGATGTAGTTATATTAGAAAATGGCATAGTTCTCTGTTCTTTATTGAAATGCATTTATATGGGAATACTTTTTTTTGAAATGCATGTATAGATCCACCTTATCTTTGCTTTCCCATTTTGCATACATATCTGCCAAAACATTTTTTTTTAAGCATCTAACAGAATCACTCCATGTTTTATGCTTTTTCATGAATATCCATATCACGTTTCAAGCTGCTAATGCTGGGCGCAGACAATAAAGATGCTGGTAAAGGTTGCGAGGAGGATGTTGGAACGGCTGGGGGGTTCAGTTCTACACCTGCCAATTACACTAACTTGAAAGCCATTAATCACGGGCACATTGACTTCAAATTTGTTGCTTGTCGTGTGCACTAGACAGCAATGTCTCAACCTTTGTATTCTGTATTTTCCGTGTACTTCCATTGCATAAATGTCATACTATCTTTGTTGTCCTCTGAGAAGCACTGGGAAGAGCGGTCCTCTCTCTCTCATCTGCGGCATTGATAAAATGGTTTCCTTGTCTAAAAATAGCAATAAGTAAAAGCTTGTCTAAATCGCCATAAATACCTGTCTTATCATAGCATTTCCATGCTTTGTTTTCTGCATAGCGGCATATATAAAATTCTGGTATCTTTCGTAAATAGAAACTTTTGAACTATTTTATGTAACATCTTGTGGTTGCCGCAAAACATATCCTTCAAAGACGTTTTTATAATTTGATTTTTGGCGTGAATTGACTGGTAAGGAAATTTTTTATTGGTTACTCAACGCAGGATCTGGGAGGGCAAAGAATCAAAACCACAAGTACAAAAGCTAACAAAGGAAAATCAACAAGGAGGAGGCTAGCAAACGAAGACAAAAGGAGGGGAAGATTTTTTTTTGAAAACACAATGTGTTTTTTAACACTTTAAGTGTTGATCAACACTACTTCAAGAAATTGTTTTTCTTTTCGTTTTAGAACACTAGTTTTCATTTGGGTCTAAAACGAACAATTTCATTTTTATTGCAAAGGGCTTAAAACGAACCTTAGAACACACTTACTAGATTTCGTTTTGGGTTAAAAATTGAACAAGCAATCCTCATATTTCATTTGGTGCTTAAAACGAATTCACAATTGCTTTGAAGGGTATAAAATGAACAAGTGTTTGAATTGTGTGATTGTCTTTTGAGTACGTATCCTCTCCCCTTGCGCTCGCGGCGCATCTAGGGTGCAAGAGAAACACTCAAAATACATTTTATTGCTTTCAAAACACTTCTATCTTTGGGTTTAAAATTGAACATCTTGTGCAAGTGTGAGTAGGGGCATTTTCACGTACATTCTCTTTCTTTGTAACATCAAAGATTGATCGAGTTACAGATTGTGTCTTTGCTTGCTTTTGTTTATCTTAGAGGGCCTGCCTTGGGGAAAAGTACTCACCCAAGGGAACGACTCAACCGGTAACACTCTAAAGCTAAGAGTATTTCCAGCCGGGATATAAATGTGGGTATTGGTTAAACGCCATTATCACGTATTGGTCTGGAGTAGGATGGATCCGGGAAGGGGACTCTGTCAGATGGGCCAATCTCCACTTAATCCAGGAAGTCCTTACTAGAACCTATGTGCTAGAATTTCTACAAAATCCTTAATCTATTTTGTTGGTGCAAGAACGGGTCATTTTGAAGCCACCCCACTCTTACTGCCTTCTAGTAGAGATGGAAAGCACGCCATGGAGTTTCATGGGTGTTGGATGGTTGGCTGCCCCCGGGATTGACGCACGAGCCGTGAGGGGAGCCAAAGTGGGGGTCAAGCATCTAACCATCCAGCTAGAGATAAGCTGAATGGACTTTTCCAAGTGGGAATCCAACAAATATTGTCTTACATACATCCATAGGGCTTGTAATTATTCTTGTTTGAAAACACACCGTATTCAAAATATTTTGCAAACAAACATTCAACATGATTCTAAAATTTCAAACCTTCTTTAAGACAAATATCATTGACTCAATCCATATGTTACTGCTTTCCCTGCGGATTCACGTTCGTAGAGGTTCCTAAGCATTGGATTATACCTCAATTTGTCTCTTTGAGTAAACAATAGGAAAACCCTTGCCTTAAGTTCATTGAATTTCTACATAAAATATCTTGTGGGGTTTAAAGAAATTAAGACATTGGACATCTTAGTTTGAAACTTTAATCAAGAGTGTGTTTGTGGTAAAAGGAATACACTAAGCAAAGATAACAAATTGGACCCCACACATGTGCTTGATATCTCTTGGTTATATTGGTCTTTTGATTGCTCTTAGAGAAAAGTGTGTTCTTCAATACCTTGGCCTAGTAAACAAAGTCTCTCTAAGTCTCTTAGGATCATCAAAACTTTCATCTATCTTTCAAACATTTATCAACATCATCCCACCAAAACAACTTTAGATCTTTGCAAACATCATTCTAGACTTGGGTACATCCTTAAACCAAATCAAAGTCAATTGTTTAATTAGGTGTGTGGGAATGCATCCTTTCTCATACATCTAATTGAATTAGTAAACCTTTTGAATAAGTTCATCCTAAAGATCACATCCAACATCCTAGGGTTTACAAGTTCATCATCCAAATCAAACAATCAAAATCAAGTCCTAAGTCTAGCATTGATCCAAAGCCCCTAAACATTCAACACTCATATCATTTACACATTTCATCCTCCATCTCGTCATTTGGTCCTAAGAACCTTAGAAGTCACTTTCATAACAAGGTAAAAACACAAGGAGAACATGGAATATACACTTGATCCATA